>JAJTUR010000163.1:0-102940 GCA_021399475.1 Hyaloscypha finlandica
GCGCTCCTGCCCTTCCAGGGCCGGTTGGTGGCTGGAATTGGCAAGACCCTACGAATCTACGATCTAGGCATGAAGCAATTACTTCGTGAAGCTCAAGTCGATGCCACACCGCAGCTAATCGTGTCTCTACAAACCCAAGGCAGCCGGATTATCGTCGGGGACGTCCAACATGGCGTGACGATGGTGGTATATAAGCACGATTCCAATAAGCTCATCCCCTTCGTCGACGACACAATCACGCGGTGGACAACGTCCACGGCCATGGTCGATTACGAATCCGTCGCCGGCGGTGACAAGTTCGGCAATGTCTAGATCGTGCGCTGTCCCGCGAAGACCAGCGCCGAGGCCGACGAGCCTGGTACTGAGGCTCATCTGATCTCACGGGAGTACCTCAACGGCGCTCCAAACCGGCTCAACCTGATGGCACACTTCTTTGCTCAAGATATCCTGACTAGCATCTGCAAGACTGCCCTTGTCGTCGGCGGGCCGGATGTCCTCTTATGGAGCGGGTTGCAGGGCACGATCGGTGTTCTTATTCCGTTCGTCGCCCGCGAGGACGCCGACTTCTTCCAGATGCTGGAGATGCACATGCGCAACGAAGACCCGCCGCTCGCCGGCCGCGACTATCTAATATACCGCGGCTACTACGTGCCGGTCAAGGGCGTCATAGATGGAGATTTGTCTGAGCGGTACCTATTGCTCCCTAATGACAAGAAGCAGATGATTGCTGGCGAGCTCGATCGCTCGGTGAGGGAAATAGAGAGAAAAATTTCCGTAAGTCATTAGTCTTTACTCTTGACATTATTTTAGCTAAATTAATACAGTTTGCCCGAACACGGTCCGCCTTCTAATCGGGCTGTAAGGCGGATACAGGAGAGGGGAAGGGGGGAAGGGGAAGGGGCGGTTCTACTAGTCTATTTAGCTGCATGAGGCGCCATGCAGACGCCCTGTGGATAGGGGTTACACTCTAAAAGTGGTCACGAGCCCACGGCTACGCTCCAGAACTGGAAAAGTGTCAATCAAACTAAGTAAACCCCCATTGCGCTGCAAGTTTCAACTTTTTATATCCTTTCTCTTTTCAAGAAAAATATTTGTTTCTTCCTTAAATAATAAAGACTACGAAGGGCTCAAGTTAGGCAAAGATAGTATTAAAATAAAACTAGTATATTGCCTCGAGTATATTACGAGACTAAATACTATTAGTCTCGTTCTTAGGCCGAGCCCTATAGCGCTTCTAGTATAGATTAGAGAAAAATTCTTAGTATTATTAAATAATAATACCAGACTAGAGAATGTTCTGGAAAGTATAACCTTATACTAGCTTACAGAGAGCTCTAACTTAGATTTACCCTTGCCGTGGGATTAGTAATCTTCTTCTCTTAACTACTCAAACTTTATCTTATTAATAAAGAAAAAGAGATTAGTGTGCTAATTTTGAACTACGATATTAATAAAGGTTCCTTCCTAATTTCAATATTCTACTGCACCTCGAGAAGCCGCTGGAATATTACTGCATTCCCAAAGAGATTATGCCAACACCTAAGAGTTGGTTTAAGACACAGGCATATTTGGTTTTTTAAGGTCATGAGAAAATGCATTCATTTATTTGCTTTCAATTCGTGCCTTCGACCTGCTTAAGTTTGACCAGTGAGCTAATGCCGTCATGTTAAATTAGGGAAGTCACTTTGCAGCCTTGAAACAAACGAAATTCTTGATGGGAGACATAGAGGAGTTCGTTGAGCAGGTTTGGAAGAAGTATATCAAGTTACTAAACAATCTCCTATGAGACGAACACCAGCTGGAAATAATTTCGACACCTCGTAACAACAGCGCAGCTTTTCCTTTACAAACCAAAATAGTTGCTTTCATGTTCTCTGAATCTACTGACTTGCTGTGAGCACGATATTGAACCAAAGCCGGGGTGTACTACTTACCACGTGAATGACAGGATGAAGCCTGACCAGAGTTAGCCCTTCTTCGGAGCTAGCTGATAGAAACCTTATTTCCCGTAATACTAGCTGCGTTAGTAGTGATTGGGGTGATACAGGAGCTAGATGATTGCAACCCACAGGATCACTTGGTGGCGGCTTTGGGTATTGTGGTTCATTCTCCCCAATCCAGTCTCGGGGGAAAATCGTTGTGTATGTCGCCATTGCAACTTAAAAGCTTCGACCAATCGTCTATTTTAGGAGAGCCTGTTACTCAAGCTTTCGAATATTTTTCTCTTGTAATGCAAACCAAAGAAGGAAGAACTTGGATTTACATGTACATCCGAAGTCGAGAATTCGAACTGAAAGTTGCTGGAAAGAGGAATTCCGAACTCCGGAATCCAGACCTTGAGCACTATTTTATAGATACCCATGAAAACGCCTTGAGATGACCGGAACTAAGAGTTTCAATCTCTCGCAACGAAAAAGGTTCCATTGCGGCAATTCGCTGCAACTCATCGCCATTGCGAGAGTTCGCGACCCCCTAAATCGATTAAACGAGTACCGGGGCCAAACTCAACCTGAGGCACCCAAGCATACTGTGGCGTTGCGAACCTTCGCAATATCTTTTTCGCATTTCTTTCTTTGCATACAAAGTTTCAAAAGGATCGTTTCTTCATTTTCTGTCGAAAGCTGCTCCTTGTTTTATCATCGGAGGTCCTAAGGAAGCTATTCTGAAGTGTGCTCAAAGAAAAACCGCTGACTCTTGTTCCCCAGAAGCTCACGCCTCGCCTTGCAAGCCGTTCAGTGACTCATCAGGCTGCCGATCATGATGGATGGCACAGCGACACAAATGTTCACAGATGCCCTTCTTGCAGAACTTCCGGGCCCCGAAGACACTTCTGGGAACCTTCCTTTGTCTGCTTGGAAGCCCTTCACTAGCGGTGACCCCTCAAACGAGCATGAACCCTTGCGTGCTATCAAACGAAAACGTGTTCGAGCTCCGAGGTAAGGCTAGAATCTCTCTAGTATAGTGGCTTCTGGGGCTTAGGAATGCTAAGCTGATTGCAGCCCGGTAACTCCGGCTTTTCACGACGAGGCTTACTGTAGTCGGAATCCTTCGAGCCACCAGTCTACACCCGTGCCAAGCAAGTTAAGAGCCACGTTTGACTCTGGCTATCACGACAGCTCAGAAGAAGATGCGCTATCCTCAGAAGAAGATGTGCTATCCACGACGAGTGATTTGGGATATCTCAAGTATCGGCGAAGTCTCATCAGACGACAGAGGCGTCCCGAATCACCAGAAGGTTCTCGCGATGCTGACGGCATTCGGCACCCAATCAATCATAAGAACGTGCCAGTCGACTTGGCGGGGATTGAAAGGATCAAGGAGGGATTCCTTGATAATGTATTTGGAGAGCATAGCGCTTTCATTTCACGATCCCCAACTACCCCGACCGACTCTGGAGGCTCCAGCAATCGTAGTCAGTCAAACACGACACCTCCCAGCTCATTGACTCCAACTACGGATGGCTCTCAGGGATCAGAGAAATCATACAGGAGGAAAAGAGGTAGTGACGAGGAGGAAGAGGGAAGTCCTCCAGACAGGCCCCGGAAGCAAGGAAAAACTCGCCCTAGCGATATTTACGGACAAGAGCGCAACCGTGGTCGAAGATTCGCTTGCCATTTCCATCTCCTCCAAAAAGAGATGTACTGCAAGAACAACCGGACTGGGAAGAGATACGAAACGTGCTCTGGTCCAGGTTGGTCAACTATGCACCATCTGAAGTAAGTAAAGTGATCACTTCCAGTGAACAAAAGAGACTAATGTACTGAATCCTCTAGGCAACACTTGGGTAATTCCGCAGGCTCTGTCCACAAAAAGATTAGATGTCCCCGTTGTCTCAAGGCTTTCAAAACCGCTAGTGCGGTGCTGAAACACCAGAAAGCCAATCCTCCAGACTGTCTGCAGCAGCCAGCTTCCAGCCCGGCGCAGCAATCGACTTTTGACCAAGACGACATCAACGAGACCTCATGGGAACGGACAGAAACTGAGATATCTAGGCAAGGATTCAACAGGTTGGTGTCGAGTGAACAGAGTGACATTGATCTGTGGGTATCAAACAACCTCGACGATCAGACTAAACCCCATCAAGTTGAGGAGCGCAAGTGGGAATTAAGAAAGTGGAATATGACCTGGGCGATTCTATTTCCAGACCATACGATTCCTTCAAGCCCTTGTAAGCGTCTGCCATTCATGCACTCTTTATACATATCACTGACGTTTTGCAAGTCTACGACGACGACGCGTTTATGTCTTTGACAAACACTGAACTTCTCGTCAAGTCTTTCAAAGAAACTGTCGATTTAAGAATCGAGTCGGGTGATATTGAAGGAATTGACGACGAAACGTTAGACAAACTTCAGGATTCCTTACGGGTGGCAATTTCTGTCGCGGCCATCAGCAACAAGCAGCAGCGGGATCTTTTACGACGGAGGCTCTTAGACTCTTCCTTAGCATCTGGAGAAGCGGGGCCATCACAAGGCATCAGTGAAGACCCTTTCCAAGGACAAGTGGCTCTACCTAAGTGCAATATGCCAATTTCAGAGCCAAGCACCACTTCAAGGCCAACCGAACCGCACCAAAACCCAGAAGAACACGGCCGTTCACACTCAGCAGGGATTATGAACATGGTTCAAAACTCGGATCAGAGTAGCTTGCAGGATTTTAGGTTTATGCATCTCCCGACCAATGAAGACAATGATTCCTGGCGTGGAAATCCGTTCATGAACAATCCACTTGAGAATCAGCAACAATTTTTCGATGCCGATACTTGGGATGAATATGACTCAGAATGTAACGCCATATGTGACCAGCTTCTCCAGAATTCATCAACCAACTTCTTCAGTACCGCGAACGCTGCTCCGATCCAAGTCCCTCAGGGAGAAATTATGACGCCGATATTGCCTTGGGATCAGAATTAAGCTAAGCAAAAAGGGGGCCGATGAATTACGGCGCGCCGGATGGTTTAGAGAGGTGACGTACCATATAGTCATACATGACCTAATGAAACCAAAGGAGTGTTTCGGTCACCTCATTCGTTCCGTTTGAGTGTCTCTGAGTTTGTATATTGACAACTGTGGAGTAATAGGAGTATGAATGGTATATGCTCAGTTGTTAATTACTGGACACACTTCAATGCAATTCGAATGATTTGGCCGACCAAAGACTAGCGTCTATTTCCACAATCGCTTTCCTTTCCATATACCCACTACTAACATGAAATTCAAGATAACGAATCGGTAGGGGTGAGCGGCAACACGTGACCTCTTTCCTTTCAAAATCAAAATTTCGACAACCTCATTCTCTTCTTCCTTCTTATCCCTAGTTGAGATCCACATCAACCCCGGAATCATCTGCCTATACCCTCATCCCTCATACGGTTCTGGCCATATATCTTCAAAATCTTATGAGTGGGGGCCAACTCGCCTTGTTCAAGCCTTGATAGGTAATCTTACAAAACTCCATCGATCACGACCAAATTAACTCTATCGCCTGGCCGCTCCGGTACCTTCTCTTTCTCACTCCTTATATCCCAGAAGAACCCACCCCCCCTCAATCGGGTTAATAGTCATGCCATCCTCGTGTCGCAGCCACAACGATTAGGCGTTTGAAGGCTTTCAGAGGCGACAATCCTTGGGGCCTGGTGTTAGCTGCTCTTTCCTTCGGTAAATTCATCAAGGTTGGCAAAATGTTGACGTATCGCATACGTTGCATGCAGGTGACGCCATAGAGCTTGGGGTATTGTACAGTACAAGATTGCCGTGACATTAGAGATCGTTGCTAACCAAATCACAGTTTCGGACAGACTCCGCCGCCGGTCCCAAGCCCCCACTCACATAAACAATTAGAACTGCAGCGTACGATGATGCAAATACTTCTGCTCTCCGTGCGTGTGTAAGCAACCCTATGACACCGGCGAAAAGCGCAGTGAAAGTAGACACGACCCCTAATCTTATGTTCTAGCTGCGATTGATGAGAATTGACAGGACAGCCATAGCTCTAATCAGTAATATCACGCAAAATATACTGCTTACGTCGTTGCTAATTAGCTAAGTGGCTCTCGTTGAAATAGAAGATGCCGAGGTTTTGCTGAGGTAGACGTTTGCGGTCCTTCGAAAGCTAGAAATTAAGGGCAGGCACAAGAATTTTGTAGTACAAAGGACTATTGATATGACTATATCCTATGAAATCAAAACTCAAATTGTGTCTGAGCGCCTTGAGGGATAGAGGAACCCAGGAGCGACTTACTCTAAAGCACCGACCGAAGTCATCTCTCAGAAAACCACTCAGCGGATCGTTATTCAATGAAGCAGGCGCTACAAGGTGCCT
Source organism: Hyaloscypha finlandica (assembly GCA_021399475.1). Taxonomy (NCBI): domain Eukaryota; kingdom Fungi; phylum Ascomycota; class Leotiomycetes; order Helotiales; family Hyaloscyphaceae; genus Hyaloscypha; species Hyaloscypha finlandica. The sequence goes on from JAJTUR010000163.1 coordinate 6,322, forward strand.
TGGGTCATCTAAAATATGCTCGTCTGGAACTCCAAGTACTGTTCCATCTTTTTCACTCTCAAAAAAATATCTTTGGGAAGTTGAGAGTGGCCGTTGGGCCGGATTCTTGAAGCTAAGAAGTTGTTGCTCCTGGATCAAAGCTTCACCTGCCCTCGGTCAGAGTTATCACGTAAGTGGAATTTATATGTTATACACACAGTACTCTTTGATGGCAATTATGATCTGCTCTTGAAGTGGTATCCAATCCATTGCATCCTTTTTGGAGATGCCATCTGGGGCCACTACTCTACTCTACTCTACTCTATTCATTTCTCGCACTGATTTTAGTTAATAAGAGGATAATTGAGGAAATGGCTATCAAATTGGGACTTTAAATAAAACCCGTTAGAGAAGGGAAGCTTGTTATGGTAGGTCTGAAGGAACTATGTGCTAGCGAGGAAGAATTACAGTGGTATAATCAGACGACAATTCAAAATCTTCGCATCCAATGCGGTCAGTCAGCATCGCCGCTCTGCTCAGTGGAGACTCGCCTACATATTTAGTACGAGGACACGCGATTATCGTGACGCCTATAACTAACCCAATATCAAATCAATATACTCTAACGCCTGACAATCCCAAATATCCTTCAACACTCGACCAATGCCTTTCCGGTAGGCGATGCCCTCTTTACATTCAATGCACAGGACGTTGTAAAATTCATACATCTCGTGCCTTGGCTTCGGGCGCTCTCTCATTTCCCATTCAACGAGATCGAGGCCTTCTATACTATTCTGTGCTTGTCCAAGAGAAATTGCAACTAGTTCGCACCTCTCTTGAGATACCCTTGCTGGGTCGTATGAAATAAGGCCGCCCTTGAGTGGAGCTTCATGCAATTGAATTGCTCCTGCCCATGCTCCGCCTTGGTCGCGAAGTGAGAAGGACATATGACCGCGCGAAATTTTCTCGCCCAGACAAAGCCACGCCTTATTTGATTCGCATGACAGGAATGTGGCCGCAGGACAGAGCACAGGATCTTTCCCTTCACTACAAAGTGGTATAGGATACCAGAAAGCAGTCTCGGGGACAGACTCATGTTTGTACCAGTAACGGGGCAAGACGCAGCGGTCGGAGGGGTATCCATCAACAGAGAATCTGAAACCAGCATTCCTTGGTAGGTCGGAATAGCATTCGTGTCTAGTCCAGCCTGGTGGAGGCTGTCTATCTTTGCCGAAGTACTCCTCTCGAAAGTTCAACATTGTGCTTTCAACTGGTTTTCTCGCTTGCTTTTCTCGTTCATAGCTATACCATTTGACGAGAGGCGTGATCCGATAGTTTTTGCAACAGCCTGGTTTATAGTCGCAACCAGTAAGCCAACTTTTTGGATCGACCTCACCTCGCCATCCAGCCCAAGACCAGCTTGGTAGGAAAGACTTAACCGCCGAGTTCGTCGGAATTCGGCGCTCGAGTGGTCCGTATGGCCGCCAAAGAAGCGCCATATCAAAGAACATGACGGGAAGGCCACAAAGAAATCCCCCGTCAAATATACTGCTGAGCGAGTACGTTATACCCGCGAACGCACGCAGAACATCTTCTGGGTGTGAGAGGCGCTTAACGTTGAAAGTCCTAACGATCTCGTTGTATCTTTGGAGGTCAGGATAGCGAAGTTGGAATAGTATTCGGTGGATTCTGATCGTGGAGTATTGCAGATCCTGGATAATGGTTTGATCGAGGCCTTCGTACCAGACTCCACAGCCGCACTCCCATCGAACGGTTCCCTCATAGAAGATAATTGTTCTATTAGAAAACAGGTGCTCCTGGAATGTCCAAGCTCGCTGACCCCAAATAGATTTTTCCGCTCCCTTGGGTCGTCGAGATTCAATGATTTTAAAACCTTTTTGAAGCTCATAAACACGGCGAGGGATATACCTTGGCCCTGATACCCCATGCAAACCCCGTAGACCATGAAGAGGACTTGTTCCTTCTTCAGATATGATAGTTACATCAGCCTTTGCGAATATGGCAGCCATCTGATTGAACTGCTCTTGTTTTCTGGCTTCGTCGTCCTGAACAATGCAAAGCGAATCAACCCATAGATATCGCCCACCAAGGATCCTGACAAGAGCCATAGCGTCCCTAATTGCCTGAGGTATTCCAACGACGCCGCTAACGTTAGAGAACGCATTATCATATTGGCGCTGCTGTAGGTTTTCTTTCAAGGTCTTGAAAAAATCGATTCCACCCCAAACGTAGCTCAGGGCAAAGTAGGATAATTCAGGCTGAGCGAGAATTAGACATTGACACCATGTATCAATGAGCCAATTCGGGTTACCATCAGGAAGAACACTAATAGCAGGCCGCTTTCGACAATGATTGCCTTGATTCTGGTCACAAGTATTCTTCCATCGCTGGATCTCCCTTTCGTTGATCCAGTGGCGGTTCAAGATCTTTCCATGACCTACAAACCCATTCCCGACTCTCCTCCGAACAAGGGCCAAGTCGAGAGATTTTGGACCTGACAAAGGATTGCCCCAAGATTCTGCAATCAACTTCACGCAAGGCTGTACCGAGGCCGATAGCCCCTGTACTGCCAAAACCCCAGTTTGCACGTTGCACTTGACATTGCACACATCACACTTTGCATAGCGTATCGACGCTATAGCGTCGATTTAGGGCTGACTAAATACCCATACCTCACCAAAATGATAGTGTATCGTAATCGTATCAACTCCCGCTATATTTTTGCTAGTAATTAATATGCGCCCGACCAACTTATATCACAAGTATAGATATTTGACTCTCTATATTAGTCTCACTACTACCACGAGTATTACTTTCGCTATCGCCTAAGCTAGCGGAGGCCCCTCCCTACCCTACGTCTATACTACTACCTCCTAAAGCTATCTATAGTTCTAAAGAAGAGCTATATAGAGCTATTTAAGCATTTATATCTTAGTACTCCTATACCTTCTATATTAGACAATTAACTAAAATAAATAATAGTATTAGATTAAAGATTATATATAACTATAATTATTATAGAGAGGGATACCTATAAAACCGACTATATAACTATTAATAATATATATCTACTCGTAAGATAGGCTATTAGTTCTTAGTACTAGCTATAGAGTATAGTAGTTCCTAATAGGAGCTCCGCTATAGGCCTAGTAGAGAATATAGTATATATAACTACCCTCTAAGTTAATTAATTAGCTCTTATCTAGCGTACCAAAAGCTAGTATAAGTAGAGATAAACTAGGCCAGATCTCTATATAATATAGGTAAGTTTAATATATTATATATTAAAAGTAATAGAACTAATATATCTATAGGAATTAGGCTAGGCTAAGTAATTATATACCTCTATAAGACGATAATAACCCTACTTTAACCATATAATATATATAACCTTAATACCTCTTTTAAAAGGGAGTAAATATATAGTTTATCTACTAATAATACCTTAATCTAATACCTAAAGGATAAGGAAATATACTTTAAGATTAATATTATAGCTAAGAATTAGACCTATTACCTCTTTATTACTTATCTAGAATTAATTTAACTAGTATAAACTAATTAAGATATTATACTAGTTAATAACACATATAAAACTAATAAGTTTAATATACTACTCCTCTATATAATTAGTAAGTAGCTAGATTTTCTAAATACTTAAGCTTATACTAATATATATCTAATTTGCTTTATAGGTATTATAAGCTTAGGGATAATATTCTTAATTAGCTTTTACTTCCTTTTAGGCGAAATAATATAAGACTTTATATAGGTATTCTAGTGTTTTTAAGAGCTTAGAATTAACCCTACGGTTATAGTTATAGATAGAGATTAAGCTTAGAAGAATATATTAGAAGAGGTATTTCCCTCTATACCTATACTACTTTATATTTAGTATATTAATTAATATATTCTTACTAAGTATAAGAATATAGTTAGAGACGATAATTAGGAGGCATTTAATACTATATAGCGCGCTATTATTTAAGTATATATAATGAAGTAATTTAATAACTATTAGCTTATATTTAAGACTCAATATTTAAATATAAAGATATAGGAATATATTTCTTACCTTTAAAATAAGTAGCTAAGGGAGGGCTAAAGAGAGTATCTTATACTAGCCTAGATAAATTAATACCTATACTTTAGTATATAAGCTACCTCTTAAGCTAAAGGTATATATACTTATATTAAACGCTACCTATAACAAGTTAAGACCCATAGAGAGACTAGGTACCTAAGAGCCCTAGGTACCTGTATTATCCTACTAATGGCTCTATATGGAACACAAATTATCGCATAGAGCCTAGACTTAGTTTCTCTCCTTAGATTATTCTTCTTATATTTAGGGAAACCATTTAATTAAGTATACCACTACCGACCCGTAATATTAGAATAATCTCTCCCTATTGCTCATCGAGATAAGCTATTAACTTAGCCTTACCATATAACTCCTATCTATATATGATAAGCTCCCCCGCGAGCCTAGGATTAATAACCCTAGTAATAGAGATACTAGCGTGGGCTAAGTATCTCGTGAACTAACTCGAAGCTATTAAGCTTCATACGAGAGAGCTTACGCGCGGCATAGCTTAATAGATAGCTTCGTCCTTACTAGTATAGAATCCGGTAGACCAGCGAATAGACGATAATTAGAGAGAGCTAGTATAGAGCCCGGACGGTTAGTAATTAAAGAACTAGAACTATAGAGGTAGAGCCTAGTTTACCGCTAATAACTTACTTAGTATACTATAAATGAACTAGTAACGTAAGCGATTACCTAACCCTCTAGTATATGAAGGTAAGCGGTCGGAATTTAAACCATAGCTAGCTTAGGTATAGGCGAAGCTTTTAGTTAATATAGGCAATAAATAGGGCAATGTATGATTCTGGTACGTTTATAGTAGACTTAGTAGCACTACCCTCGGTTAGGTAATACTATGGGTCTCTACTCTAGTTAAGAAGAAGTCTACCTTAGATAGAGACGCCCTAGATAAGCTTATCTAGTAACTCCGGAATATATATAATAACCTAGAGTTAGTGGAACGAGCTATACGGAAGCTTAATACCCTCTAGTAAGGCATAAGCTCCTTTATAAGATACCTAGCGTGCTTTAAACGCACGCTTCTCGAAGTAAAAGGTCTCTCCTAGGACGATATTATAAAGAAGGCCTTTCTATCACGTGGCCTTTCTATCGATATTCAAAGGACCCTCCTTATAGTCCCAATACTAGTGTCGCATACTAACTACTACTTATAGCTCTATATAGTGAGCCAGAACTTGGAAGTAATATATACGAGAGAGAGGAGGGAGTAGAGACTAGCTTCCCCGCTAAGATATAGCACCCAAGCGGCTAATAGTATAGAATAGGAACCTATAAGGACGATATAAGGGGTGTCCGTATAATAAGAGAAGCTAAAAGGGGCTTAAGTCTAATAGAAGAAGAAGCTAAAGAAGGAAACTTACTCTTACTTCAAGTATAGAAAGGTAGGGTACATTATATAGGATTATGAGGAGTCGTATAAAGAAGAGTTAACCTAGAAGGTATCCTTATTAACTACTTGGGTTATTGAGGAGTTATCTAAGAGTAATGACTCAGGAAAAGAATAGCTCTATATAAAAAGCGCTATATAGAGTAGAAGGAGGATATAGTATAGGATTAGAAAACGTTTAAGCCTTCGATAGATAAGCTACCCTTTTTAATATTAATTCTAATAAATAAGGAAGCCTTTATAGAAACCTTAGTTAATTTAGGATACCTATTATATAAAGTAATTAATTCTCGTTTTACCTGGAAATATAACCTCTAGTGTATTAAAATCACTCCTTATAAGCTTATTAGAATAGGAGAATAAGTTATAGGAAGGATTAACGAGGTTATTACTATTTGAACTAATATTAATAGCTATATAGATAATAAGGTATTCTTTTATATAGCTCCAAAGCTTATATTATATAATTTGATACTTAGCTTAGCTTAGATATAGAAGAACTAGGTACTCTTAAGTATAGATTATTTATCGTTAATAATAGGGAGCTAAAGGACCTATATCCGGAACTAAAATAGGAGGGGCTCTTTTCGAGCGAATATAGTACTTGTCTTAGCCGCGGCCTTTATATGGAATATAAAGAGGAAGTATAAGGGGTAGTGAGTAGAAGTATTTTCTGTAAGTATAGCCGATATTAAGAAGGCCCTTATAGTCCGGAAAGAAACCGACCCTTATATGAAGCTCCCGGAGTACTACTCTAAGTTCCTAAGTATATTTAACTATTTAGAAGCCGAGAAGTTACTACTGCTTCGTGGTCCCGGGACTAACTATACTATTAAGCTAGAGAAGGTTAATAGGAAAGAACCTATAGTACCTTAGGGTCCCCTATATAATATATTATAAGACGAGCTTATAGTACTCCGGAAGACCTTAATAGGCTTACTTAATAAGTAGTTTATTTAAGTAAGTAACTCTCTAGTAGCGGCTCTAGTTCTCTTTATATAGAAGCTAGGTAATAGTCTATGGTTTTATATAGACTATTGGGCTCTAAACTAGATCTCAAGGAAAGACTAATACCCGCTACCCTTAATCCATAAGACGCTTTATATAATTAGTAAAGTAAAGTAGTTTATGAAGCTTAACGTAATTACGGCTTTCTATAAGATCCGGATTATAGAAGGAGACGAGTAGAAGATAGCTTTCCGTATAAGGTATAGACTCTATAAGTAGCTCGTGACGCTATTTGGGCTAGCTAATACCCCGAGTACTTTCTAGAAGTATATTAACTAGATATTAAGAGATTACCTTAATAAGTTCTACTTAGTATATATTAATAATATCTTAGTATACTCTAAGGGAATACTAGCCGAGTATAGGGAGTATATACGGAAGGTACTACGCTAGCTATAAGAAGTAGGACTATAGTTAGATATTAATAAGTATGAGTTTAAGGTCTAGTCTATGAAGTATCTTGGGTTTATAATTAAGGTAAGGGTAGGTATATAAATAGATCCTAAGAAGGTAAAGGCTATCCTTAGCTAGGAAGCCCCGAGGTCTATAAAAGGAGTATAGAGCTTTATTAGCTTCGTAAACTTCTACTAGAAGTTTATCTAAGGGTTCTTAGATATTATATAGCTAATAATAAGCCTAGTAAAGAAGGATACTATATTTATATAGATAGCTGAGGTAGATTAAGTATTTAAATAGCTTAAAGGACTCTTTATAGAAGTACTAGTGCTAGTATTATTCGATACTAATTAGATGATAATCGTCGAGACTAACTTATCTAGGTAGTATATTAGGGGCACTCTTATATAGTATAGAGATAATAGGGTACTTTGACTATATAGCTACTTCTTAAAGAAGAACTCCCCTACTAAATATAATTACGAGATCTACGATAAGGAGATATTAGTAATTATATAGTATCTTAATGAGTAGGATATAGAGTTAAGAAGTATAAAGGACTTCTAGATCTATATAGATTATAAGAGCCTAGAATACTTTATAATAGTCCGGAAGCTTATAGAGTACTAGATATGTTAGTCCCTTACTCTTTTACGGTATAACTTCATAATCTAGTATATACTAGGTTATATAAACGAGAGAGCGGATATACTCTCGTAAAGAGAGTAAGACCTCCTAGTATCCCTATTAGATAAGAGGCTTAAGTATTAGTATATTTAGTTACTATAGCTAGAGATATTTACTTCCCCGAAAGCTATATAAAGGGTATAGGCTATACCGGTAGTAATAGTAACGTAGGGAGGCCTCTAGAGCCTTTAGAGAGATATAGAAGGGATAGATGCTTTATATAGAGTAATAGTAAGAGCTATATAAGAAGGGAAGCGTGTATTCCCCTTAGAGCTCTAGGTTAAGGTATTAATCTTAGAGTATAAGTTAGATAGCTAAGGGTAACTCTTATTCCGGGGACATCGTTAGGTCCCTAAGTTAGAACCGCTCTATATAGGGCTTATCTAAGAGACTCACGACTCTATAATAGCTAGATACCTAGGCCGAGAAGTAATAGCTACCTTAATAATGAGATAGTTCTTCTAGCCAGGTATACTCGGAGAGGTTAGGCGGTTTATATAGAACTATAACGGCTATTAGAAGAAGTAGGCTTAGAGGGACTATTACTATAGGTTCTTAAAACCTTTACTTATCCCTAAGAGAGTCTAGAGTAAGATCTCTATAGACTTTATTACTAGGCTACTATTAAGCCAGGGTTATATAGACCTATTAGTAATTATAGATATGCTTAGTAAAGGCGTTATCCTAGAACTATACTTGAGCCTTACTATAGAGGTAGTAGCTAAGACCTTTATACGAGTCTTCTACTAATATTATAGTCTTCCAAAAGCGATTATCTTAGACTACGGACCGTAGTTTACTAGAGTACTTTAGGCATGAGTCTACTAACTCCTAAAGATTATACGAAGGTTATCTATAGTATTTAGTCCAGAGATAGATGAGTCCACGGAACGGATAAACTAGAATATTAAAGTATTTATATATATATATATCGACTATATATAAGAGAATTAGGCGTCCCTAATACCTTTAGCTAAGCTAGTAATTAATAACCATAATACTACTAGTACTAGTATTAGCCTATTCTTCTTAACCTATAGCTACCACATATACCTAGTAGAGTTAGACGATATCGAAGTCCTTATATAAGAGAGGATTAGCCTAATCTAGCGGAGTAAAGCTATTATATGGAAGCTGAGAGATACTTATAAGTAGGCTTAAGTATCTATAGTAGTAGTATAATAGGTTTAAGAGGACGTGACTAACTAGATAAGATAGTAAGCGCCTAGCTTTAAAGTAGGGGATAAGGTCTAGCTAAACCTTAAGAATATTTATATAAAGCAGCTATTAAAGAAGTTTAACTCTAAGAATACCAAGTATAAAGTAATTAAGGTAATTAGCTCTTATAGCTATAGGCTTAATATACTACCGGGAATCCGTAATATATTCTATTCCCGATTATTACGTCCAGTAATAATAGACCCACTACTATCCTAGTATATGACTAACTCTTAGCTAGAGCTAGAGCTAGTTAATAGAAGTGAGGAATATAGAGTAGAGAAGATCTTAGGAAAGAGAGTTATATAACGAGGTCGAGGTCACTAATATTAGGTTTTAGTAAAATAGACAGGGTATATAGACCCTACTTAGGAGCCTAAGTCGGCCTTCTAAGATGTCACTATACTAGATACATATAAGTCCCTCTCTAGGGAAGGGAGGGGGAGGGGGGGGGTAATATAACGGGTTAAGACCTATAGAGAGACTAGGTACCTAAGAGCCCTAGGTACCTATATTATCCTACTAACGGCTCTATATAGAACACAAATTATTACATAGAGCCTAGACTCAGTTTCTCTCCTTAGATTATTCTTCTTATATTTAGGGAAACCATTTAATTAAGTATACTACTACTGACCCATGACACTACCTTAGAGGTAAGGAGAGTAGAGGAGATCTATACTTATTATAGTTATATATTAAGGTAGTAGTAATTAACTAGATTACTATAGTTTTAACCCTTATAATAATATAATAAGACTATATACCCTTAGATATAGATAAGAAGCTATATTAGGGCTATTTTAGAGTAGTTACTTAATATATACTCTAGCTTATATAATACTATCTCAAGTCTATTTCTCTACTACTTCAACCTTATATAGGTAGCTTTACACGTACTATAGGGCTACCTTATATATATATATATAATATAAAGAGGGCTACTAGAGGCCTTATTTCCTCGGACTTCTATAAGTACTAGTACTAGGAGTATAAGAGTACTATATAGCTAGTCCTTAATCCGTTATAAGCTAGTAGATAGCGTATAGCAAATATACGAGTGTCTTATATAGGCTATATTCTCTCTATAGGGGAAGAGTAACCTAAAAGGTAACTACTTATATACTTAGTATATTATATATAGGACTATACTAGGAGTAGTCATAATTGCCCCTTAAAACTATAAGTATTAATTACTTCCTAAAGTTAAAGACTTCTTGATATAGAAGTAGGATTAAGCTAATAATTACTACTTATAGTACCTATAATAACGGTCTTAATTATAGTATTAATTCCTGCTTCTATACCCCTTATAGCTATATATACGCCTACTATTCCATATATGGGTTCGTAAATATTAATTAATATATAACTAACTTTACTAACTATCTCCCCTATATAGCTAGAACTTTGGCCTTAACTACTAAGGTAGTTATTACCAGAAATTGATATATAACTAACTCTACTAACTATCTCCCCCATATAGCCAGAACTTTAGCCTTAACTACTAAGGTAATTATTACTAGAAATTAATATATAACTAACTCTACTAATTATCTCCCCTATATAGCTAGAACTTCGGCCTTAACTACTAAGGTAGCTATTACTAGATAGACTAGAGGTCCTTATATAAGCTTACTTAGCTGAAAAGGTAGCCTAGCTAACTTAGTACCCTACTATATAACTAAGCGAATATAGTAAGGTATAGAGATAAGAAATATTACCCCTAAAGATCTTAAAAGAGTACGTGTTTTATATACTTAGGGAATAACGTAACCTTATAGGTACTATTATAGCTAAGAAAGCTAATTAGTTAAATAAGGAGATTATAGTATAGCTAGATAATAAGGAAAGGCGAGGAGAGGAAGAGTTTAATACTCTCTAGGACGAGTTTAATACTAATAGTTAGAGGTATACTAAGAATATATGAGGGGAGCTATAGGAGAGACTTAAGAGGGAGTATACTAGAGATACTAAGTAATATATCCTATAGCTATATATAAAGTTACTAAAAGCTTCAAATCTAATATTAGACCCGCATAGTCACGTGACTTTATAGAATTAGCTAGCTATAAAAATGCCCTAGGGCCTAAGACTCACGAAGAGTCTTAAGGGATACCCGGGGTATCCCTTAAGATTACTAGTACCTAGTACTCTTCTTTAGGATAAGAGTATAATATATTCTATAATCTGCGGCGTGGTGTCGGCCCCCCCGGGTTTAGCGGCCCCCTGATCGGGCAAGGCGCGCGCACGGGCCGGCCGCCGCTTTCGACGTCTATAAAGACCGCGCGCTGCCCCCTCTGTAACTATCCTCCTCTTCTATCCTTCCCCAATACCTCCCGTTGCTTGGCTACTCGGTCTCGTCATATGCCCATCCTCCACCTCCCCCTCCCCACCGCTGCCGTCTCCGTCGGCCTCGCCGTAGCTGAGGACCCTGGCGACGCGCGGTTTGAAGCCAGAACCCTCGATTCCGTCGATGCTCGTGAGCATCTGCGACGGTGGCCCAATATCCGAATCACGTCGCATTAGCCGAGATATGAGCCATGAGCTTGATCTCATGCCACCCTCCTACTCGCCGTCGCACTATCATGAACCTTAACCATAGTGCTTGACAGGGATAAGACTCTGCCTTAGCTATACCTCTGTATATTACGACGTGGCTAATCGAGAAAATGCCGCACGGTAACGTGGCCCGCTGCTACCTAGCTACGCCGTAGATTGATTATGTGTCGGCGACGGCGGCGTCTCGGTGAGATCCTTTAACCCTAGTAGAGGATGATGGATTTGCGTTTATGTGCCTGGACTTAACGCTAATCTGCGATGAAAAGGGCTAGTCTCTGTATATGTGGTAGTAGGAGATTAGGCGGTTAGAGTTCTGGCTCTAGTATCCTATGGTCCGAAATCTCGACCGCCCCTCTTTTCGAATATAGTTATATGATAATACGTAGCTATTGCGATTCTCGTTCCATTTGTCTAAGCTAGCTAATATAGGGATAGAGAGATGAGGGAACCTATTCTAGGTCCGAAATAGGAAGGGCGGAGGAGCAGGAATTATAGATCCCCTCACGATCTCTCAATTAATAGTAACGCTATATCGGATACGTGGGTAGTATAGGCGGGCGGCGAAGTATAGGTAGATCTAGACCCTTCTAACCTCGGGGCTCTATAATATCTAGCCCCCGAACTCTTAGTAGAATGAGTCGGTCGCCTTAGGGCTTATATAAGGATTATTTTCTCTATATACTAGCGCTAAGGAGTGCGTTAGCCGATGGTTCTACTGTTTAGGAAGGTCGCATGAGCTTAGCTCTATATAGGGGCGGGTTGAATCTTATATAGTGTCGAGCACTGCCTCGCGGGTAGACTTCTCTAGCCCTAGCAAAAAGCAAGGCGTATCTCATAGAGTATAGAAAGCAGAGACTAAAGTAAGGGGAGGGGAGGTTTTCATGTACTATACTATGTCTTGTAGTGCTCTGGGTAGACGGGGAATGGGCTAGCGATAATAGCATAGCAGTTGTGAGCGGTAAATAGGCACTAGAGGGCGAGGTGAGAGGATAGGCCTATATCTTTAGTTTAGTATTACCTGTGGGCCGGTTATTTAAACCTTCTATATTTCCTACTTCTTTAAAAAAAAAATTTCGCAGGTTATGAAATTAGTAGTTTTGCTAGGACCCTAGCTTCTTATCTACTCCAAATTCTTTCGTAATAGCTATAGTCGATTTAAGTAATATCTAATTTTAGTAGCCCCCTTTAAACCTAATACCCTCCTCTAAACGTTATACTTCACCGCATATATGTAAGAATAGTAGATCTGGCCCGATACCTAGTTCACGTGACTAGCTAGCGTTACTATATAATAGAGCTAACGAAATACTTAGGCGGGATAAGTAGCCCGAGTCTACCGCCGTATTGGCTTAGTACTAGGGGCGTGACTCTGTATTTTAGTAGGAAGGTGATATAGTTAGAGCTTAAGGTACGATAAGAGAGGATTCTCTAGATAAACCTAGTTAATCTATTATATGCATTTGTAGGCTACTATAATGACCCCACTAACGGCGATAACGAAGTAGATAATGAGTTCCCCTTAGTTAATGAGCTCCTAGCTTTTTCGAGTAAGGGGATCTCGATAGTATTCTAGAACTCTATGGATACCCCCTAGTACCTCGAAGGGCCTACTCTTAATATAAGTAGGAGTCGTCTCAATCCGAGTCCTAGACTAGATAATAGCGTAGGAAATAGCTAAGGCACTCGAGGTATATGCCCTAGCTTTCTATTATTATATATTAAGTAGCCTCCTAACCTATATATAGATAGCCCGGTAGTTCTCGAAGATAACGAGTTAGATACTCCCGAACCCGTGCCTAAAGCCGTTGCCGTCTCGGTTAGCGCCGGTACTAATCCCGCCTCTAAGCTAAGCGAAGGGCTATAGTAGGATATCGAAGACTAGTACTATATCAACGACGACCTCCGCCTAATTCCTCCGCTTAAGTAGGAAGGTTTGGCTTTAATACCTGCGCTAGCCTAGCCTTACTCTTATTATAATCCCCCTGGGTCCTTATAGGACTAGGTTAGTAAATATGATAATAGAACGGGAGGCGTACTAGACGAGCTAGCGCCCCCTACTCTACCCTAGCTATTAGGCGAGAATAGTAGAGGAGGGAGTAATAAAAGCGCCTCTAAGCTTAAAAGAGACCTGTAAGAGTAGGAGAAGTTGTCCCTGGCTCCTGTTCCTAGCTCATTATGTCCTCGCCGTCCCTCTACTAAGCCGCTATACCCTTAAACTAAGTAGGAATATAATTGAGGCGGGACGAGCTATGGTAGATTAGAGGAGCTTGGGCATAGCCCTCTATATCATAGTTAGGACTAGGGAAAGGAGGCATAAGAGTAATAGTAGTAATAGGAGGTAGTAGTTAGGCTAATGAGGGAGGATAACGGCGGCGGTAGCGAGGAGTCAGAGGAATAGGGAGTGAAGCGGTGGTACCCGGACGAGACTGAGATTAGTAGCGATATCTACTACCCCGAAGCTAGCGATTATAGCTATAATATAGGTGACGAGGGCGACGAAGATAACGAGGATCCATGACCTATGAAACGACAGAGGCTTCTCTTAACTAATAATGCTCCAATACTACCTAATGAGCCGGTACCCGTAGCTAGTGATAACTACTATTCTTCGCGAACCTCTTAGAGTCCCTCTATTATAGTGGAGTTAGCACTATTTGCGGAGTACTAGGAATAGCCCTTTTAAGGCTTTCTAAAATACACCAAGATTAGGAATAAGATGATATATAATCTCGAGTTCTAGCTACTATATGTCTAGGAGTAGCTCTATTCCAAACCGCCGGGCATGTATTCTAATAAGGAGATGTCTATAGAGGCTATAACCCCTTATGACGCTAGCGTATATCCCAAGATACGTCCCGCCGTGGTTCGTCCTTGGATAAAGCGTGTTCCGTAGATACCTAAAGAGGATATAACGGTACTTAAGATGAGGGATGAGGGTAGCTACTTATGGGAAGAGATCTATAAAGCCCTCCCCTACCGGACCCTAGGGGCGATCTAGGCGTAATACTATACTATCCAAGTAGGTATTAGTGAAGCTAATATCTTAGGTAGCTAGTAGTAGAAGAGATAGCGAGGCTAGCCCAAGAAGTAAACGTGAGGCTAGCTATGAAGTTATAGGAAGGGTATGAGATTTTTAGAGGTGAGAAGTAATAGTTTTGTCGATAGATATTACGGATTAATGGTCTATAGTTAGAGACTATTATATTAGGTATTAGTAATATGGTTTCATTTGAGCTTACTTTCTCCTATAAGATTTAAGCGAAGCTGAGTTAAAGCTAGATGAGTAGTGCACGAAGTACTATAAAAGAAACGATAGGAGATAAGTTATACCTTTATTTGCTTCAATAGCATTATATATTATAAAGCTTTCCCGAAGCCCTATATAGTAAATAATATTAATGCCTAGCTATTGCCTTATATATTTACCTACTATTCTTTCTTAAAGGGTAGATTGCCTTATTATCGCTATAACTTACTTGCCTATGACCTTATCTTAGTGGCTTGCCCGTCGTCTATTGTGACTATAAAGAATACTCATTCAAATAAGGACTTATAAAATAACTCGTGATTAATTGCTATGAATTGTAGTGTATTAGCCTAATTACTAGCTCTACTTAGTATATTATCTAGCCTCTATAAAGTGTGCTATGATTAAGTATTTCCTATCTTATTTATAATAGCTTACTTCTACTATAGAAACTCTCTAATAAAGCTTCTTGGGTCAATACTAGTATAGAGTCTAGCCAAGTAAATTCGAGAATAAGAAGTAGTCTCCGGGGAAGATCTAGAAGTAGCGTGGGACGCTTAACTAGTCTAGGAATTACTATAAGTAGTACCCTAGTTTCGTCTTCCGGGTAGAAAAGAAAATGAGATAAAGGATCTATACCTAAAAGTGGTATAATAAAGAGATCTAAATCGGATAATAGTTAGATAGTTACTACGAATCCTGAGCCAGATATAAAGGAGTATAAGTAGGATATTTCTAATACCTATAGTATCGAGGAACCCGAAGCCGATAGCCTAGCTAGTCGGGAAAGTGAGACGTATAGTAACCGAATATATACCTACTTAATAACTTTACTAGCTAGACGACTACTTCATTTATATAAATTAGTTAGAGAGCTTTTAGAAGCGTTTCGCGATGCTATTACGGGTTATAGGTCCCTTCTAGAGGATAGGAAGATACTCTATTAGGATATCTCTGAAAATAATATTATTATTATAACCCCTGCTACTAAAGGAGATCCGAAAGGGAGACTAATTATTAGCTTGGCTTTATTAGGCCTAAATGGCCAATTTCAGCTTCCTATATAAGCCCGACGTGGCTAGCGCATTAAGCCTAAGTCTGCCTAGCGGGTGGAATCTAGCCTCGTGAGGCTAAGTATAGATAAACCTATCTATGAAGCCAAAAGGTAATCTTCTACTATTCTCTGCTTTTTCTTATTCCACTCTCTCTTACCTTTTTCTGTTATACTAATAATAGAGCTATACTTGAATTATAATAAGCTTCAGTTTTAGTATAGGCGACTTTATTATAGTAATTGAACTTACTAATAAGATCTATAAGGAGTTCGTTAATGCGCTAAGCTAATTCAAGGCTATTTCTGACGAGTACGTTGCCCTGACTATATTTTAAGTAATACTAACTCCGTTATTGGAATAGGGTTAGAAGCCTCTTAATTATCCTCCTCAATATTAAAGTTGTCCTCTCTAATTATAAACTCTATAATAAATAAGAGGCAGAGCTGAAGTAGATCATAAATAGCTGTGGGAATGTTCTTAACTAGCTAGAATATATATTAGATAAGTATAATGAACTCAAGTCTGGCTACGGGAGTATTAGTAAAAGGGTAAAAAGGATGTGGAAGAGACTTAAATGGGAGCCGGAAGATATTAAGTAGCTTTATAGCCGCATTAGTATGAATATTGGTTTACTTAATATATTTATGAACCGACTTACTTGGGATAACGTAGTTACGTTAGTATGAAGTTAAGAAGGTTAAGGTTATTAGACTATCCTTGACTAGATTACCCCGATTAACTATACTCTATAATAGAGTAATTTCATAAGTTAGTGATAAGTAGGGACTAGTTAATAGCTACTTGACTTAGTAGAGTTTAAGGCGTGGGTAGAGACTAATAAGCGGATATTATTTTGTCTAGGTATCCCTGGAGTGGGAAAGACAATTCTTATGTCTATTGTAGTAGAAGAGCTATTTACGCGGTTTGAAAATAATAGTAATATTAGTATCGCGTACCTATATTATAACTATTAATAATAGTATAAGCAAAATCTTAAGGATCTATTTACTAGTTTATTAAAGTAATTTGTTTAAGAGTAGCCTTCTATACCGGATAGTGTGAAAATGCTCTATAACTAGTATAAAGATAAATAGACGTGGCCTTTACTTAATGAAATCTTAGAAATCCTCCAAACCGTGGCAGTAGTATACTTGAGAGTCTTTATTATCGTTGATATACTTAATGAATACCAAATCTCTAATAGCTATTAATAAAGATTCCTGTTAGGCCTCTTTAACCTCTAGGCAACATATAGGGCAAACCTCTTTGCTACTTTATAGCCGATATCAAGTATTAAGAAGGAGTTTAAGGGGAATTTAAAGCTAGAGATCCGTGCTAGCGAAGAAGATGCGTGAAGATACCTAGAAGGCTATATATTCCGGCTTCTAGGGTTTGTGGCTTAGAGCCTTGAACTATAAGAGGAAATTAAGATGAATATTATTAATGCTGTGGATGGGATATATGTGGATTATTTCGAGCACTGACTAAATAACGCTAACCTTACTAGGTTTCTACTTATATAGCTCTATCTCGAATCCTTGACCGGGAAGAAATCGCCTAAGGGTATGTGAGCTACTTTAAAGAACTTGGCTATAGGATCTGGAGTATATGACTACGTATATGAGGATGTTATGGAATGGATTAATGGCTAAATTAAAGACTAAGAAGAGCTTGCTAAATAAGTTCTATTATGGATTATCTGTGTAAAGAGACTACTCCCTATAATAGAGCTTTAGTACGTGCTTGGTATTGAAGTTAGCGAGTCCCAGCTTAATGAAGATAATATCCCAGAAATTGAAGATATGGTTTCTATATATGCTAGGTTAGTTACAATTAATGAGGAAAGTGGGATTATTTAGTTAGTCCATTATATAATACAAGAATACTTTAACCGGATATAAGGATAGTGGTTTCCTAATATACAGATTAATATCACGATAATCTGCGCTATATACCTCTCATTTAATAAGTTCGAGAGTAGGATTTGCCAAAATAACGAGGAGTTTAAGTAATGCCTTTAATTTAATAAGCTATATGACTATATAGTATATAACTAGGGATATTATGCTTGGGAGGCTTCTATATTAATCCCAGAAGTTATTAGCTTTCTCGAGAGAAAAGCCTAAGTAGAGGCATTAAGTTAAGGGCTATTAGCTGAGAAGATGTACTCATTAGATATAGAGTATAGCTAAAGATCCCTAAAGGATATAATAGGACTATATTTAGTAGTATACTTTAGGAATAAGGCCGTTGTCTAGCTACTACTCGTGATAGAGAAGGTTGACGTTGACTCGAAGGATATGGACGGTTAGATGCCGCTGTCGTACACTACTAAGAATAGATATGAGGGTGTCGTTTAGTTGCTGCTCGCGATAGAGAAGGTTAACGTTAACTTGAAGGATACTAGTGAGTATAATACCGGTCGGACGCCACTATCGTAGGCTACTATAAATGGGCATGAGGGTGTCGTCTAGCTACTACTCGCGATAGAGAAGGTTAACGCCGACTCGAAGGATATAGATAGTTAGACGCTACTATTATACGCTACTAAGAACGGATACGAGGGTGTCGTCTAGCTACTACTCGCGATAGAGAAGGTTAACGCCGACTTAAAGGATATGGATAGTTAGATGCCGCTATCGTACGCTACTAAGAATAGATATAAGGGTATCGTCTAGCTACTACTCGTGATAGAGAAGGTTAATATTAACTCGAAGGACACTAGCGAGTATAATGCCGGTCGGACGCCGCTGTCGTGAGCTGCTGTAAATAGGTATGAGGCTGTTATTAAGCTACTGCTCGCGATAGAGAAGGTTGATATTAACTCGAAGGATAAGAACGGTTAGATGCCGTTATCGTATACCGCCGGAGGAGGGTATAAGGCCGTGGTTAAGCTACTGCTCGCGACGGGTAAGACTAATATTAACTCTAAGGACATATATAGTCGGACGCCACTATCGTGGGCCGCCGAGAATAGGTATAAGGCTGTGGTTAAGCTGCTGCTCACGACGGGCTAGGCTAACGTCGACTCTAAGGATACTTATAGTCGGACCCTACTATGGATAGCTTCTATAACGATAAGGTATAAATATAGTTCATTACTGCTATAGTTAGCCGCTATAGTAATGTTCCGTCCGCCGCTACTACCTATAGTTATAGTAGTAGGGCATGAGGCTATAATTAGGCTACTAGTTAATATAAGTAAGGTTAATATTAACTCTAAGGACACTAAATATAGTCTAATACTATTATCGTGGGCTACTAGAGAAGGCTACGAGGCCGTAGTTAGGCTACTACTCGCGATAGGTAAGGCCGATATTAACTTAAAGAATACTACTAGTTAGACCGCGCTATTAATAGCTACCCTGGAAGGGTACAAAGCTGTAATTAAGCTACTACTTATAATAGGTAAGACTAATATTAACTCTAAGGACACTAAGTATAGTCGGACGTCGCTATTATAGGCCACTAGGAAAGGGTATAAGGCTATAGTTAAGCTACTACTCACGATAGGCCAGGTTAATATCGACTCTAAGGACATTAATAGTCGGATACTGCTATCGTGGGCCGCCGAGAACGGGTATAAGGCTATAGTTAAGCTATTGCTCGCGATGGGCTAGGTTAATACTAACTCGAAGAATACTATATATAGTGAAACGCCGCTGTTATATACCGCTATAGGAGGGTATAAGGCTATAGTTAAGCTACTGCTCGCGACGGGCTAGGTTAATACTAACTCGAAGGATACTATATATAGTTAGACGTCGCTATTATAGGCCGCCGGGAAAGGGCATGAGGCCGTGATTAAGCTACTGCTCGCGATAGGCAAGACTAATATCGACTCTAAGGATATATATAGTCGAACGCTACTATCGTGGGCCGCCGAGAATAGGTATAAGGCCGTGGTTAAGCTACTACTCGCGACGGGCTAGGCTAACGCCGACTCTAAGGATACTAAGTATAGTTTAACGCTACTATAGCGGGCTACCGGGAATAGGTATAAGGCCGTGGTTAAGCTACTACTCGTGATAGGCTAGGCTAATACTAACTCTAAGGATACTAAGTATGGTTTAACGCCACTATAGTAGGCTACCGGGAATAGGCATGAGGCCGTGGTTAAGCTACTACTCGCGACGGGCTAGGTTAATATTGACTCTAAGGATACTAATAGTTTAATACCGCTATCGTGGGCTACCGAGAATAGGTATGAGGCTATAGTTAAGCTACTTTAATCCTTTTACTATACTTAACCTCCTTTCTACTCTAGAATATTCTTTTACTCTGAAATATAGAACTTTATATATCTAATTCTACTTTGAAAATATTTTTAGAAATATCTTAGTATTATTATAGTATTAAATAAGACTTTAATTCTAGCTGAACTTCTAAAATAAGTAATCGCGTTTTAATTACACTTGAACTAAATAGTAGCGCTATAGAAGTTTCCTTATTAGAACGTAAGCCTAATACTTTAGAATAGAGGTACTCTACTTAAGTATAATACCACTAATCCAGAATTTACTTATATATAGCGGCACCCGTACCTTGTAACTATATAAGAACTATTACAAGGAACTAAAAGAAGACGTGATTTGAGCGAGGTTAAGCTCGATAAGCTAGCTATAGAAGAATAACCATATAATAGGGAGTAAGAGGCTAGTGTGGATAATTCTGAGGACAAGGATTATAGTCGTGATATTAGTGATAAAGACGACGAGGACTTATAACCTATAAAATAATAGAAAGTACCCTCGCGTATAGATCTATTCCTACCTTTAACCCTATTTAAA
Organism: Hyaloscypha finlandica; assembly: GCA_021399475.1. Lineage (NCBI taxonomy): Eukaryota > Fungi > Ascomycota > Leotiomycetes > Helotiales > Hyaloscyphaceae > Hyaloscypha > Hyaloscypha finlandica. Next base: position 26,780 of record JAJTUR010000163.1, read on the forward strand.
GTCAAATTCCCAGTGAACTATATATTAATTATATTGAATTACCCTTATAGTGCCTTATCTCTACTAATATTCGTTAAAGCTATACTTAAACCTCTCGCTCTATTTGGAAGTTTTAAGTACTAGCTTAAAGGAGTTAGTAAATACTATAGTCTCTCGCTAGGCTATTATATCTCATAAGCTAGGTAAGGAACTAACCAAGAATTAAGAGAGTATATTAGCTAAGATAGTCCTCGAAGATAAAACCTAGTAAGAGATAGGACGGCGGCTATATACTACTATTATTAAAGGAGAACTTCTTTATGAAGTAAGGAGGGAAGCCTCGAAAGCGGGGTTAAAAGCCCGGTATAAGGGGTAGGTAGTAAATAGTAATAGAATAACCTTTATATTATGAGTCTAGAATTTATTTAGTTTATTAAGTATTTATTTGGTCTATAGTCTATCCTTCGGTTTAATGATTTCTCCCTTACCTTATAATCTAGGGTATAGTATATAGGCTATAATTACTTCCCTAGCCGCCCTGTCCCCTCTTTAGAGGTATACTAACTAAACCAGATCTCATAATAGAGAAAACTACTAAAGATAGAAGGTGGGCTGAGCGCTGCCTTAACCTCTTCTCGATTAATACTTCCTAATAATAATATTACTACTTCCTTTATATATAATAAGGCTTAATCTTCTATATCTCGTTCTCGAGCTTCGTTCTTCTATTATATAGTTAATTATACCCTAGGTATTAAGTATCTAAGGCTATAAGCCTCGCTAGTTAGTTGTCTTTCTATTTCTATTTAGGACTAGTACTATTTTATATAAAGCAAAAAGTAGGTCAGTAACTACTAATAGTAGAAAATGAAGTTGATTTCCTCGGGAGGTGAATTTGAAGCTATTATGAGTTATAGCTCCCTTAGTTAGTAGCTTTATACGCCTTACTATAGCTGAAACGTATAATGCCCTTATTAACCCACTAGCCTTAGCTGAAACTATATTGTAAATCTGTTAATTCTATCCTCCTTATAATCTTTATAGCTCTTAAGCTTTATATCCCGCCTTATATTAGTAGTTCTATTTACCCTCTCTGTCCCCTACTACCGGAGTAGCCTCTGAGAATCTAGATCGAAGGTCTACTAGTATCTATCCAAAAACTCCTTCTAGAGGTATTATGGTATACTAATACTATATCCCTAGTATTTCCGTAGCCGGCTAGCCCGGGGCTTATAGGATTGGCGTATTAGAAAATATATGGGCGGGAAGTTTATCTAGAGGTCGCTAGTGATATAGTTATATGGGATGAGTACTTGGGCTAGGTAATAGGGGAAATACTACTATTAAGGTAAGTATACATTTATTAAGAATAACCCTTTTACTCTATAGCTAACTATTACTCTAACTAAGTATATCGACTACTATAGCGTTATATTCGACTACCTCGTCCCTGCCGACGATCCCGATCCAAAGGTATTATAGATTAATATTATTGAGATAGATAATAATAGGGGAGTATATATAAATAAGCACTTACTATTTCTAGTAGATCCGGTAGAATATATAGGGAAGAAGGTACTAGCTATACTAAGATGCTATTAGAAGAGGAAGGGGATATAAGATTATGAAAGGGTAAATAGCTTAGTGGCTAAGAGGGATAGAGAAATGAAAGAGACCTAATACTAATAAGGAGGAGAAATTAGAATAGTAAAATAGGAGAGGGGAAATTACTACCTATCTATCCTCTCTATAGATATAATATAGGTCCGTAATCCCTGGGACTAGGAATTATAATATAGCTAGCTTAATAGGATTAAGTTCTCTTCGTAGGTCAAAATTCCTTAATAGGGTTTAAAATAGAGACCTTATATATACTAAATATTAAAGGCATAATATGTGGCCCTTACTACGAGAAGCGTAAGTAGAGTAATTATTATCCCTATCTTACCCCGTGTGTTTTGGACTAGTTCCCTATAAAGGTAATATATATTAATAATAATAAAGAAACTCTATTTACCTAGATTAGTCTCTAACTAACCTAGTAGCTATTATGCTCTAACTACTCTCCTTCTATGGTATATATTAATAGAAAACAACTTTCTAGATTCCTTAGATAGCCTTATTAATATTATTAGTGAGTTGATAGATTTTGTTAGAGGAAGGCATATAAGTGCCCGTATTAGGGTAACCTTGGGTTCTAGTCTAATAGCGGCGTGTTATAGGCTATAGCGCTATAGTTCCTATTAATTATGTCTCTATCTTAGTAAGTTGGTATATAAGAACCCTTATTTAGGTAAGGTGAGGGGTTTCGAGTTCCCTTAATATAACTATAGCTATAGTAGTTAGTATATATAGTATATATCTTCTAAATCTTCGTTAGAGGAACTACGTACTCTAATCTATTATTTAGAGAAGGCTTAGCTATAGTAACTTATAGTGTTTAGTTACGCTTTTAAGTTGTCCCTAATTTAAGAATTAGGGTTTTTTTAGGCTTTTAATAAAGAGGTGGGATACTTATAGTAAAAATAGATTAAGAAAGCTAAATAGGTAAGTATTTAGATAAGCGAGGGCTCTAAAAGGATCCTAGGGTAATTCTTATCTTCTATTGAAATAAGGCTCTTAAATCCTCTAAGAGACCCTATGCCTTTTATATATTTCTTCCTTAGCTGTGAGCTAATAGTGGTCGCGTATTCGAGCCGTATACCGCCCTGAAAAGACTTGTAGTATGCGGGTATAACGCTATCTGACTTATTTAATTCTCTCCTAAAAAAGGATTACCCTTAGACTAGGGCTAGGAAGACTAGTAGTATCCTACTATAATATTATTTACAGAATTGATTAGTAGTAATACACTATATAATATAAGAAATGTGGGCCAATGCCCCGTATTAATACTAGGTATTACCATATATAGTGATATATCCTGTCTAATCTAATTGTAATAATAATAAAACCTTAGAGTTTTAATTTAATCTTGGTACACCTTACTTTACTCCGTGGTTCGAGCCGTACTTTATACCAAAAAGGGAAGAAGGGTGAACTAACCCCTCCTAAAAAGGCAGCCTCTGCCTAGCTAACGTATAAGAACTATTAAATGCAGAGATACCTGCTAGGTCTTCTTACGAGATTAAGAGCAGAGAATTTTCAAGAGTAGGGTGAATGACTCTCAATACTAGTGCTTATTGGATGAAGTAATCTCAAAGTTATAGCTTAGGTATCTAACTATTATGAGTTGTACTCACTTGCCCTTTAGCCTCTTCCTTGGTTTCCTTATTAGTGTGCGCCTTGGACCCTTAACTAACTAAGTGACTTAATTTGGTATATATTACAATACATAGTTAGCTCTTGTGCCCCTCTAGGGATGAATACATGATAGTGTAACGTGGTTAGACCAAGAATTGGGGCTAACCGAATCTGATGCATATTCTTAGTTACTTAGCCTTATAGGCCTAGGAGGAGGCTAAGATGCGGCTTGGCCTTTAAGTAGGCCTCCGTTGATATATTACTATTATATAGAGTATATAATAAGAGGAGTCACATACTACCTGACTAGGGCTAGGAAACCCAATATTGTCCTAGATAGTGCCTATAATATAGGTATCTATCTCTCCCCTTTTGCTTTATAGCGCGAATAATTGGAACTGACTCGAGGCTGGGAATTAATATAAGGGGTTTTAGGCTTCGCTCTACGGGCGGCGTGCGGATGTGCCGGTACGGCTCATATGACCCTATGGGTTTGAATTACCCTAATATTAGAGGGAAACCTAATTAAACTATAGAAGCGAAATATAGGAGAAATAGTATTTAGTGTTAGTGAACTACGTGGCGAGGTAGTAGCGTATTGTGATAGTAGCGAACCTTATTTAGCTAAAAGTAATAGCTTAGTATAATATAAAAGTAGATGAAGTAAATAGATGAATATAGTATAAAAATGAGCTTTTGGGATATTGTCCCAGTTACCCTGATTTTAGTATACTAGCTAGCTTAATATTTAGTAGAGCTTTTTCCTCGTGTAATTGTAATGTTCTCCGACTAGCTTACTATAGCGAATTATGTGTCCCTTAACCCATATACATTATATCTCTTTTGTTTATTATAGTTCTCGCACTAAGTATAGCTATATAATTCGAGCTTTGATATTTGAACTCCGCTATAATATGAATCCCCTGAGTTTCTGAATAGTTAACTCTCTTAACCTGCCTTTATAGCTCCTGTACTAATGTTCCTTGCCTATTAACTCCGAATAAGTATAAAGAGTAATAACCTAATATTATATTTACTAAGACTCTAACTAACCTATAGTTTTTGGGCGGATCTCTTAGAGCCGGCGAAAGGGTTTTACTTAAAGAGGATTATGCGCTTTCTCGATATAGTACTAAGCGGCTGCAAATATATTCGTATTTATTTATAAGCTTCTCGGTTTTGGTTATAGAGTCCGAGTTATTAGGGAGGAAGGAGCTAGGGGCGGACCTCTAGCGATAGTAATAGTAGGAGAAGGACTAGTGGCGAGAGCTGGGACCTAATTCCGTGGAGTGCTAAGTCCTGCTCTATTAAAGTACTTAATAAGTATCTATACTATAGAAGTATATTCTTCTGGGTTAATAATTACTATTTCCCGAATCTTTAAAACCGAATCCATATTAGAGGCTATAAATAAAACTACCCGCCGAACCTCTATAACTATCTTAAACTTATTAGACCTCTAATAAAACTCTCCTATATCTAATATCTATAGTATTATAATAAAGAGTAACTAAATATCTACTTTATATATCTAATTACTTTCCTGAAATATCTTAGGGGGTATATAAAGGCGACTACTAGTAAATATTACAGTATTAATAATATAGTTATAGAGTCCAAAATCTCCTAGCTAGAACTAATATTAACTGTTCGGCTATAATATATAGAGAATATTCTCCGGCTTTATATCTCGATAAATGATACCCTTCTATATAATATAGTTAAGCGCCTATAGTATTTACGGGAAGATAGAGTTCGTAATAGTAGATATATTAACTCTGCTCTCGACTAATAATTCCAAGGTCCCTTCTTTTAGGCCTATAAATATCTCTACCTTTAGTTCATCCTAGCCTTATAACGTGATATAATTAATAATATGTGGCTAGTATAGATATTAGCTTAATATATATAGGAGGTTAAAGAAGACTTACTTATATAGCTTATCTTAGAAAGAGTTTCAACTTCGCGCTTTAAAGTATAATATAATAATTATCTCTAGTATTCCTGTTTTAATACTCTTGAGGGTTACTCTAATATTTTAATAGCTATGAACTTCCCCGAGTCTATATTAATAGCTTTATATACTTCTCTAAACTACCCGGATCCAAGCTTAGGTCCTATTATTATATATCTTATCCTTAGCTATTAAGGTCCTAGTATATGGGGTCTAGTTTCCCGTTGAGATAGTAGGTTGGTTAGTGCCTTATTCATAGTTTAAGCGAGGCGTAGGTTCTCTACTCGACTATAGGGTAGGGCGTTATAGTTCTTAATCGCCTCCGCCGTTTGTATAGGATCTTGATACTATTCTAATTCGAATTAAATAAGGTTTCGCCCCTTACTACCTATTCCAATTATAGTATTGAGGTCCTTCTATATAAGGACTTTCCGAATATGTTTATACTCGAATAGTGTAGTATTTTCACTAGAGACTTGAGTAGAGTAACTATATAACTTATTGAAGAATATAATAACGCCGGTATCTAAATCTATTTCGAAAGAGTATTAGACCTTTGCGATACTAGATCCCTCCACGTAGATATTAGCCTTAATACCTCGCCCTAGTATTATAAGAGTTGTGGATAACTTGCCGTGGATATGGAAACCGACGTTAGTAGCTTATATACTATTAGATAATATTGAGACGTGGTGGATATTATCTGAATAGGCGACGGCACGTTTGGCTCGCTCGTTTCTATAGTAGGGACGGAGGGAGAATAAGGTAAGAGGATAAGGAGGATGAGGCATGCTATATGAAATGAGCAAAAATACTGAAATAAGGGACGAAGATAGATAAAAGCTAGAAGAGGATAAAGTCCTAGTGTGAAGGGAAAAGCATAAAGCAACTATGTGATTACCGAGTATAAGTCGTAGCTATCTCTTTTATAAGTAATGTTCTTGCCTAGCGTTATTAGTTTTAGTATACCCCGTACTTACTAATAATATTAATGCGCAGATAGGGGTTATACTCTAGGCTAATTAATAGTAAAGAATATATAGCTAATGATTTTAGTTCCTATAAATCTCGTATCGAGTTAGAAGGCTAGTGAGTCATTTGCCGGCGCTAATCCTAAAATAAACGCGGTAATCTCTGCTATAGCTTCTTCTATTGAAACCTCTATTGCTATCGTATTTTCTCCTATAATAAGTCTTTTTTTCTGCGCTTCCCTTATATTACAATTCTCGTGTATACTACTAGACGACCCTATAGCTAGCTTTACTAATACTCTTTGAGGGGATAGGTTAGCTAGGGCTCAGAGAGTTCTAGTAAGATTAGAGGGAGATTCGCTGTGACTTGATTACGAGAGATAGCGGTTTAGCTATTCTCTACCACTATATATATTGAATCTATTAGGTACGATAACTTGATCTATGAGCCCCTAATCCTCCTAGTAAGGAGTAATGACTTCGCTAGGAGCGATAAATATAGCTGGTAGGGGAGCGCGAGGTCTTAGAACTATATAAATAATTTACTATTTAGATAGAGGAAGAGAGGAGGCGGATTTAGAATATAGATCCGAGTATAAGTTAGAGGGAGTTAACCTTTGTAGATTTATATACCTTTAAGGAAGAGGCTAGTGAAACCGTCAAGAAGCGCTAGGTCGAGTAAGGTATCTGGAATAGTAAGTAGAACTAGTTTACTTATGGGCGGTGGATACACGAAGAACCGCTCGAGCTTAAGTTAGAATCAGAGATAGACTTAGAAGCTAGATCCTTACCTCCTCATTTTACCTTTTTCCCAAAGCTATAGCTAAAACCGAGGCTACCGAAGAGCGATAACGAAAAGCGACGGATTATAGAGCGACGAGTTATATGGGAGCGTGAATGTGAGGCTTTATATCTATATCATTAGTTCGTCTATTAGATATTAAAGGAGCGTGAAAGAATCTAAGAAGAATCCGAGAATGAGGAAGGCGCTAATACTACTAATATTAATATGAGGGCGTACGAGAATATTAAGAATACCTAGACTAAGCGAGGGATTTGGAATAGAAGATGGGGTATACTACTTAGGATATCGTGGAAGTATAAAGAGCCTCTTAAGGAGGAAGCCGCCGATAGTCCTACTCCTATTCTAGTGAACCTACTTATAAATAGTAGCTATAAAGCGGGAGAAGCGCCTATAATATGTATTTTTGGGTCTCCTTCTCCCGTTTAATTAAATTATCGCTAGGGCACCTTAAATTAATCTTAATAAGGACCGCCTATAGATATTGATTTAACCGGATTAGAGACTAGCGACACCGAGCGCTCTTCCTCTATATCGAATTCACCTCCCCCTAGTTTGGGTAAATAAGCTCTTTGTCCTATAATAGGGCAGGCATTACTACTAAGTAAGAGAAAGGCCTCCTATAAGGATAGGTAGCCGGTAAATGTATCTCTTAGCCTAGTCTACTTATTAAAGGTTTTAAAAGCTACTAGAAAGAGAAAAGGGCCTTAACGGTAACTAAATATCTCGTAAAAAGTATCCTCTAATAGCTTACTATTATCTTCTGGTTTAGATATAATAGAACCGTAGCCCTCGCCTCTACCTATATATGTAACTCTATATAGAAGTAAATAGATATAGCTACCTATCTCTAGTATAGCTAAGGATCTAGCTAAGATAGCTTCTATAGACCCCTTAAAATATATAGTCTAATTAAAACTAGAGTAGAAGGTTATAAGTAATTAAATAACTAGGAGCTCTATAAAACCTTAGGGCATATCGAAGAGATAACCTACAAAGACTATATAGGGGAAGGTAAGGAAAAAATGAATAATTATATACCTAACTAAGCCTTCTATATTTAATATACTATCTTATTTATTTCTGTTAGGGACTATTAGGACTTATAGGGAGAGTTAGAGAGTATAGACTATTTTAATCCAAAATACTAGAATATTTAGTTTTATTACTATATTCTCACTTTAGCTCTAATATTTAAAGTTTCACGCTTAATTAATATAGACTATGAAAATTAATATAAGCTCTTAAATAATATATAATAATAACTACTACTTTCCCTTCTACTTCCCCTTCCCTTAAACTTTATATAAATGTAACTTCCTAAATACTCTTTTGTATAGGGGGGCTTATGAGAGTTTCTCTATTAGTTCCTACCTAGTAATAATACTGAAATCCAAACCTGGATATCGTGAGGTTCTAAAGGAGCTCTAAATATATAATTATTAGATGGTTCAAAATTTCGGGAGCCCTACCTTACTTGAGGGCCGGCTTTTATTAGCTTAGCGCGACCTATATTAAGGAGCTATAGGCCCCAAATGTTTTACTTGGGCCTTTGCTTTAGGCTATATTAAATCAAGATTAGTGTTAGCGCTATAGATAATATTAATTATTTTACGGATTATACTTTAGATTATAATATGAAGGGCCTTAGAGATAGAAGAATTATAATATTATAGCTTACTCTATTCTAGCCTATAATATCTATAAGTAAATCTATAAGTAAGTAAGCTTACCTATAGGAATACCGCCTTACTTAGTATACTTCTTTATCTTAGGTACTAAATTAGGGCTCCTTAGTAGTAGTGAGAATATTATCTTTATACTATAAGATTATAAGGGGAGGGTAATATATATATGTATCTAACGTAAATTTACGGAAGAGACTTTATATATTTTAAATAATAAAGTGAATTTCCGGAAAGCTATTAAGAGTTTTGGAATCTTAGGCTTCTAAAAGGTTACTAGGTATGCTATTAAAGGGAATAACTTTATATATACTCTATTTATTATACTAGAATAGGTATATAGTATTACCTTTCGCTAGATAAATGACTTCCCTATAAATCTCGGTGACTAAAATAAAGTTATCTATACTATAGCTAGAATTATAATTAACCTCTTTTAGATATAGAAGTATAGCTAGTATTCCTCTCGGAGTAAATGTAATAACCTTACTAACTTTTATATAAGTATATTAGTAAAAGACTACGTTAGAATAAGAATTAATCGTAAGATAGAGCGAGCTAAATATCACGAATATAGGGGTAGAGATACTAAAGGATACCGAAGATAGCTTAGCTTTATAGAGAGCTATTAGGTGCCGGATCTCGATAAGGTACCTTATATACTTGTCTATAGTAATCTTAGTCCTAATAATATTGTGGTTAACGAGGAGTTTAACCTAAAAAGGTACGAGGTTTATTATATCCTATATATCTCTAATACTTATAGCCTATAGTATACTCGATCTTAGGTAGGGAGATATAATTCTGCTTTAATTTATAGTAGAATACCCTTACTTTCTTACCTATAAGCTAGTTTAGATTTCCTCTAGTATAATAGCCTTTAATTAATAGAAGAAAAATATAGATATTATAAAACGAGATAAGCTATTTTATCTTAACTATATTAGAGAGAGAGCTTATTCCAAAGGTAGTATTATATATGACTATTATTAGTTACTAGTTTACTTAGACGAGTATAGTAGATACTAGTGGTTTAAGGCAATTAGCTAAGCTAATATTCATAAAGTAATATGTGAGTATAACTAGGATCTAGTAAATAAGGATATCTCATAATATTAACTTCTCTCTTTTAAAATTACTAATATGAGAAAGCGAATCTGTTTTATGGATATAACTAAGGATACGAATAAAAGTATATTATAAGGCTAATAAATATAATTTTCTTAGAACTACTACTAGCTATAAAATTCGACCCCTCTATATTAAGTACAAGCTATAATTAACCTAACTATATATAAATATAGCTACTATAGCCCTTATAGATACTATTATATTTGGGATAGAGATATCTATAACTATACTTAATGAAATCTTCTATAAAGAACTATACTACTTCCCGAGCCTTCCTAATAGTATAGATCTTACCTTATTATATAATATTAGAATACGTATTAGGCTAAGCTAGGGATATATTTATAAACCTGGGTAGGACTAAGGTTAATATTAGTATGGCTAATACTAACCTTAATATAACCTGGGAATCCATCTCTAGGGTATTAGGTAAATCCAAAGAGTCCCTCGATACTAAGCTTCTTTACTATCGCGGAGTATTCTAGAAAGAAGGTCTAGTTAGAGGTGATAAACTTCTAAAAGTTAATATCGTTCCACAGAGAAGCCTTATCTAGATTAGGATTACCTGAATTAAGTATGAATTTAAGAGGCTATAGGTAGAAGTAGTCGCTACTATACTCGAGGCCCTAGATAATTATAGTTAAGTTTAATTCTTGGCTACCCTTAGGTAGAATAGGTACTAAGGTGCTATTAAAGTCTATAAGACATTCTCCTGAGTTAAGCTAAAAGTGCTAATAGAGGAGTTATAGGCTAAGGACCTTCTTAATACTATACTTACAGAATAACGGCGTTATAATATTAGTGATAATAGTTTTACTATTAACTATATTAAACTTTGGACTAGTTACCTTAAAGCCGGGAAGGTTATTAAATGTACTAGTATAATAGTAAGTAATAATAACTACTATAATTAAAAGAAAGATTTAGTTAACTTAAGTAATATTCTTTTAAAAGAAATATTTAGAGGAAAGTATCTAGTAGAAAATCGACTAGATTTTATATCTAATATATATTTAACTATATTTGTAATAATATACTATACTCTATTACCGCTTTAATAAGGCGCTATAAAGCCCTCCTTATTTTATTTTCACTTTATATAAACTATTATTAGTTAGTATAATTAAAGAAACTCGCGATAAGGGTATAAGTTACTAATTAATGTCTTCTTTAGGCCTTATATAGATAAAACCTTAGAGAGCTATCTATCTGCTATTAGAGTTATTAGAGGTAGTTAGAACTAGTAGGGTTTAGCCTAATTATTTAAGCTGCCCTACTACTTCGGAAAGATTAGTGCGGTTTAACTATACTAACTAAAGGAGCGCCGTATTCCTCTTGGATTATAGATTAGGTTAGCGCTAGCTATATAAGATCGCTAGTATATAGAGTAGCGGAAAGAGTATATAAACACGAGTAATAGTTAGATAACTAGACTTGGGTATTATTAGGTATAATATAAGTAATATATATAATAGTGCTATATTTATACTAGGAGAGGTCGGAGCCTAAAAAAAACCCCCCCTACGCTTTTAATTAGTCTTTAAGGAAAGCTCCAAATTTTTCGACTAAGTTATAGATTAGAGCCTAAATGTACTAGGCCTTTTCGGTTAATATTAGATATATTAACGGAATCACATAGTACTTAAACTATATACCTAAACCTAATAAAAGTTTCTTAGGTAATCCCTTTATTCTATCCTAATATTCATAATAACCCTTCTTAATTAGTATAAGGTATCTTTTATTATAATAGTAGATATTCTATAGTTTAGTACTAATATTACTAAGGAGACGTTAATCGCCTTAATAAGACTATTAGTTTATACTTCATGCTTTATACTTATAGACTCTTACTAACCTATAGTAGGTATAATTAACTCCCCCCCAACTCCCTATTTCCTTAGATAGATGTATTATCTAATAGATTTAAAGAACTCTCTATAATAATTGCAAAATATAATACCTAGAGCTATTTCCGACTATAACTCCTCTATTACTATATAATAATCCCTAAGGGGTATATACTATTAGGTACTAGTATAACGGAACTATATAGGTACTAGATAATACTCGCACGTATTCCCGATATCGATTTATAGAGAGTCTATAGGTATATTATCTTAGTAGATATAACTAGCTATATAAATAAAGGCGAGAAGAGAAATGCCCCGCTACTCCCCTCCGAGTTCCGCGAAGGTCTAGCTAATACTAGAAATATTAATAGTAACTTCTTTATAGAGGTTACTAACTACCTTTGGGCGAATAGCTTAGAGAATACTCTAGGGCTTAAAGTAATATAGGGTTAGGCTAGGAAAATGATTAAATTTTCTTTTAATATTAGTAGTCTTTTGGTTAAAGAGGAGGTAGTAGAGGTAGAGGTAAGGGAAGAGAGGACTAGGTACTTTATACTCTAAGAGATAGGATAAGCTATTATAATCGAGAATAGGGCTATTAAATATATAGGAGAGGTCATGTGTATTAAGCTAGATAATAAATACCGTCTAGTTACTATTCCTAATAAAGTTATAAAGGTATTAGATATTATAAAAATCTTAAGAGATTAAGGTATATTAGCTATATAGGGCATATAAAGTAGAAGTTTGGAATAGCAGATACCTGAATTTATAGACCTAATCTATATTTCTTATCTACTTAAGACTATTTGGATAAGATACTAGATTACCTAAAGTCCGCTATTAGTTCATTATCTATTATATATATTATTATAAAGGTAATATTCCTATAATTATTCTAAAGTATATTACTAAACCTGTCTCTCTAAATTAGTTATATAAAACGCTCTAACTTAATCGGGGATATTAGTAAAACTATACTATGAGTGCCTATAGTATTATATATATTAATCTCTTAACTAGATAACTTAATAATAGTATTTAATATACTTGGTAGACTAAGTGAAACGAATAGTAGACGATTCCTTAATTTACTAAACTAAATTATGCCTAGAATATTAGTAGTTTAGTATATTAATAGGCTATTAAGTCCTTAGTTAAAAAGTATCTAGTAAAGAATATATTTATTAAACTTAATTAGTTCTTTAGAAGTTAAGTTAGTTAAATTTTAGCCTAGGTCTAGTAAATATACTTACTTATTACTTTCCGGGGAACTAGAAAAGAATTGACTTTAGTCTCTATATTACTTATAGGTGCCTTATCTAAACTCTAGTAACCTAATTATAATTAGTAGCTATTATTAAAACCAGAAATTATCTATACCTGTAATAGCGGAAACCGGTTCTATATAGTAGTTTTCTAAGCCTAGAAGTGAGTATTATATAGTTATAAAGGTAATAGCTAAAGTATTATTATTATAATTTAAGAGAGCGCTAATAGTACTAATACCTATTCACTTAAGCCTTAAAGTATTAGATATTAATTCTCTTATTCTCTCCTACTAATCCATATTATAGTAATGTCCCTAAACCTAATTACTAGGTAGAGAGATAAAGCGTGAATGTGAATTAGGGGAATTATCTATATCTTATATATACTAAGCTAAGTCTATACTACTAGGATAGATATTTATTATATTTAGTGAGATGTCACTAAGCGGATACTATCCTTAATTATTAGTAGATACCTGGGGTAATAGGTAATAGTTATCCTAATAGTTTATTACTAAGTACTACTACCTAGGATTATTAGGAGTAGATACCTAATATTATATTAGGGCTTAAGGATACTAGCCCTAAGGATCTATTCTACGAGTCTTATACTATGTCTTAGACCTATAAGCTCTTAACGTATAGTAACTCTAGTGAACTACTAATAGAAGACTCTTCTAGGATAAGGTATCTAGTAAGTTATAAGATCTCTAGTAAAGCTCTATAGCTATCGCCTTATGGATATAGGACCTTTTTTTCGTTTCGTTTTAGTTACCTAATTCGCGGCTACTTAGTTATAACTAAGTATTAATTACTTAAGGCTATATATATAGTATTACCTATAACTAGTACGAGTAAGGAGTTCATAGCCCCTCTAATTTAGCTAGGTTAAAATTGAAAAGGTTCGTGGAGGGCTTATAGGATTTTATTACTTAGGTTATTCTAGCCTTCTTCCTATATTTATTAACTATACTAAGGTCTTAAAGAACTAGATTACCTTAGTAAATATATCCCCTTTAATTAGTATATACTACTCCTAGCTTTTAAAGAATTAGAAATATTCCTAATAATAGATAATAGGACTTATATAAGGTTACTAGTTTACTTAGAAATAGAATTAAGTATCTAGTATATAAGGCTTTCATAAATCCATAGTATCTTTAGCAACTATACCTAGCTTATTACTTTCTACTAAATAGTATTAGGGTTATACTTCCCTAATTAATAAATTATAGTAACTATAAAGGTACTACTATTTTTAGTTACGGAAAATCGCAGCTTTATAGGTGAGCTCTAAGATAAGGTTATGGTAGAAAGTTGTTAGGAATCTCTATAAGATCCTATTAAGTATATAGCCTATTTCCATAGTAACGTATATTCGTAGTAATTACCGGAGATAAAGGATAATACCGTCTTTAGATACTAGTATAAAATATTATAATGTCTTATTTAAGTACCTCCGTAAATTCTTAGGGATACTAATATCCTTAGATTAAATGGACTATAATAACCAAGTTTCATATTCGGAATTCCTATCCTTAGGATAAATTCCCGCCCTTAGGCGGCGGATTAGGCTAGGATACTAAATTACTATCCTTGATAGTATATTCTCCTATAATACTAAAAATTTATAAGGTTAGTATATGATCTCTTAGGTAGCCTAGGAGATACTATTAAAGCTCCTTAATATACTAGGCGCTATTAGCTTACGGAATTCTCCTAATAACTAAACGAAATTACCTTATTATTAGAAAGTAATTCCTTTAAAGTATAGTGCTCTAACCGGGAGTATATATCCTTACTAACTTATTAGCCTATATAGATATGAAGAGATGATTAGGCTAGAGTCTACCTCGGATTCACGAAGCTAGGTAATCTCTGCCTTTAGCGGGGTGATACGCTAGAAATAAAAAATCAACGCCCCTGCCCCTGCCCCGCGCCTAACCCCTTCTATAAGGGCTCTAGAAGCCCATAGTTTAGGCTCTAGCCTACCTATATAGAAGCCGCGCTAAACGCTGAGTTAGAAATAGAGAGGTATATACTCCTCTTAGATCTATAAACCTAGGGATCTTTATAGAACCTCACTAGGTAAGATACTCTTAGCCTATAGAAATATTATATTAATCCCCTACTAAGTCTCTACGATACCTAACTAGTTTATACTATAAGAGGGACATACTCTTATTAGATTTAGATTAGGTTAGCGTGATACTACGCTATATTATAATATATAATTTTAATAAGTTATAGGTTAGGACTATATAGGGCTAGCTAGTAAGAAACCTATCTAGAGGTCCTTAATAGTTAACGTATATAGGGGTAGGTTAGGGGTAATATACTTCATATATTAATTATAGCCCTAATTATTGCCCGCTAGCTAGTTCGGAGGTAATAATGCTATACTTAAGCCAGTGATTAAGAGAGGATAATCTATAATTATAGAGGCGCGGGGCGTTTAGTACCCCGCTTTCTGGCCGTATTTCGCTCTCCTTATTCTTAACCTACTAGAAGTCCTCTATAATTATATAGCCTATAGCGCTTAGAATAATTCTATATATGTGGGGGCGAAGCTATTAATAAGGGTTACTACGAGTAATACTCCTAGTAGTTTTAATTATCTCTTAAAATCTGAATATATTTCTCTACTTTAGTAATTTATTCTACCTTCTATATTATAGCCTATATAACTATTCACGATTATTTAAGGTACTAGTGTACTATATATTAACTATGGCCTGCTAGCTACTATTTAGGGTAATAATACTATATATATATTAGTAATTATAGATATCTAATACTATACCCCTCTAGAGTAGTATATATCTTTTTATTTAGTATTAATAGCGAGAGTAGGGTCGGCTTCTCATTTAATTATCTTATTTAATCGTAGATATTTATCTAGCCTATTAAAATTACTTTCCTCAAAGTAGGAAGACTAGGTACCTCTATTATAGCTACTAGCCGCCTTAGGGATAAGGACCTATATACGAGCTTCGAGCTTTATAATAAGTAATAAAGCTAGCTTAATTATTTAAGAAGCTAATATATTATACTATAAACCCTAGGCCGCCGGTCTATCTAAGGTCTAATAGAATTAGCCTTAATTAATCGTCCCGCGCTAGCTATAGAAGAATAGACCTCTATTACGGACTCTATACGAGAATTAAGGAATATTGCCTTAACCTAATAGAGGTTATAGAATTGAAAGGATACTAGAGGGAGATATCCCTATTTTAGAGAACTATAGACTTAATATAGCTATAGAATATAGGTAGATAAGGCAGTCCTTAAGACACTAAAGGAGTACCTTAAAGCTTCGGTAAATAAGGCTTCGGTTTATATATAATAGTATAGTAGACCTAATGCCCCTAGGAAGTTACTTGTGAATTAATTAATAGTACCTATACCGCTTAATTAAGAATAAATTAGATAATAAGTAATATTTTATATAGGTGACTACTATTCTTAGGCGAGGTTATAATATACCGTAAAATTTAAAAGGACGTTTAAATTAACCAGAAATACTAAAAACCAAGATCCTATATTAATAATCTAGCCTAGTTATAGGTACTTATCTCGCTCTAGGACTATTCCTACTCTCTTATAACTAGGCTTTCTATTAACTAAGGAGAATATGGATATACTATAGATAGCCCTTACCTAGGTTACTCCTCGAAGATACTCGTCTATAGACGAGTCTATAAGCTTATCTAATCTACTAACGTAGACTAAAGAATCTTAATAGTAGATAGGTCTATTTTAGGCGGAGCCTCTTTAAGTTTATTATTACCTTTAGACTTGAATAATAGCTAATTTAAGCTACTTATTATTATACTTTCTATTAGAGCTATTATTAATATAGAGGATTAGTAGATAACTTAATAAGATAAGATATATAGAAGTATAAAGCTTTAGAAGAAGTTTAAAGAATTAGGAAGGTAAATAATTAAACTTAAAGGGAAATTCGTACCCTTATATATTTATATCTTTCTTGTAATAAACTATATATTGGATTCTTATTTAATTATCTTATTTAATTAAATCTGGCTTCTATTAATTAGAATTAAAATTAAATTATTACTAAGTAGCGAAGACTAGGGACCCTATAATTCCTAATAAAGATACTAGTATAGGAAACCTTCTATAGTATTAGTCTCCCAAAATGGACTAGGCTTAAAGAATATTCTTACTATTAATACTAATGTGGAAAGACATGTATTACTCTATAGGAGTGTGAAGTGTAGTGTTCTAGAGTATCCTATTAAGTACTAGCTATACTTCCTCTAATAATATTCTATTAATACTTCTAGTTAATATATTACTTCCCTATATTACTATATAATGAATAATTATTTAAGACGCTAAATTATACTATAACCGCGGGCTTTTAAGTATATCTAAGGGTAATTAGCTTCCTTTATTAAGAGTTTAGATACTAGCGTAGACGGATATATAAGGGTATAACTTCTCTGAAGTTTTCATTATTATTGCCCTCTATATTCCCTAATATCTAGCTCTTTAATTATCTTTCTAAACCTTCTTACCTAGTATATATCTTATCTATTATATATATAAAGTAATCTATCTTCTATCTAAAAATATTCTACTACTATCTTATAGAAATAGATAATAGTAGGATATATTAAGAATATTTCCCTACTAATTTAACTATTCTTGGACGCTTAAGCCTTAATCCTGGACTTCTTATTTTCAGGCTTCGCCCATATATCTACTACTATCTAATAGTATCTTACTATTAACTTAAGCGTCTATACTCCTTTACTCTATTTCTTTGGGTTATTTATATTCACTTATAGGGGTATTTATAAGTACTTATTAGGATTACTTGAGGCTTATTATAGTAAGAACTTCCTCTATCTAAATAAGAGAACCTACTTTCTAATAATAAGTAGCTTTAACTATTTATCTTTAATATCGCGAGGATATATATAATATACTTATACTATAGACATCTTCTTAGAGCTTTGCCTAGAATACTCGCTCCTCCCTTATTACTACTAACTTAGCCTCTTTATTAAACTACTCGAGAAATAATCCTTTAAATAGTAGAGATATAAATAAAAAGACTCTATATTATATGCCCTAGAATAGACCTTTTTAATATAGTATAAGGGCTATTAGCTTATATTCCGGTATTAATATTAAGTAGGAGATTTCAGTAGCTAAGAAGAGCTCTCTATCTCCTACTTTAGTAGATCTCCGTAAATTCTTAAGGAACTATTCTCTAAGTGCCGCACCGAGTATATAAAGCTTATTTAGGGTAAAACCTATCTTTATAGGTACTAAGATTATACCTAGGTATAGTCTAAAGTATTAGATATTAGATATACCTCGATAATTATTCTTAATAAGGATAGGAAAACTAAGCTACTAGAAGATATTAGGGAGTTCCTTAAGCTAATATCCTAATAGTAGTATTCTAATTATGGAATCCCTTACCGGAAGGGTTACTTACTATATAGACCCCCTGGAACTAGAAAATCGAGTTTAAGCTTATTTATTACTATTATTTTAGTTTAGATATCTATATCCTTAAACTTTCTACTATTAATGAAGCTATCCTCGAGAGCCTATTTACTAAGCTTCTAAGTTACTATATTATTCTTTTAGAAGATATTAACGCCGTGAGCTTAAATCGAGACGCTAAAAGAAGGACCCTTACTAGATAGTAACTAGCTCTCCCTCTTAGGAGAGCAAATCTGGGCAGGTATCCCTATCTATTCTCTTAAATACTATTAATAGTATAGGGTTATAAGAAGGCGGATCTTGATTATAACTACTAACTATATTATATACCTTAATAGAGCACTTATATAACCTGGCCATGTGGATAAAAAGGTTGAGCTTAGGCTCACTAATAATATAATAATGGCTAATATCTTCTATTTCGTCTTTAAGCCATATAAGAGGACGTTGCTCTTCCTAAGGACGCTTAATTAGGAGATAATATAAAGGTCTATGAAGCTATAGTGAGTTAGAGGGAAGAGGCCAGAGAGTTAAGTAGTTAGTAAAGGAGTTTACTAGTAATATACTAGAGCTGAAATTTAGCCCCGCGGAAATTTTCTCGTTTCTTCTAGAATATAGGAAATTACTAGAGGAAGCTATTAGTAATATAGAGAAACTTATCTCAAAGCCTATAAAGTAAAGTCGACGCTACTAAGGATATCCAAAGATACTAAGCCTAAAGATACTTGTCCTAAGATAGCCCGAGATTCAAGTTAGTATATTCTAATAAGTATAAATTAATCTATACTAATAATACGTTTAGGTAAGATGAGGAATCTTTAGTAATAGAAGTCCTAACTAAGATAGTTTAAAGTTACTTAGTATTAGTATAACTAACTACCCTACTAAGTAGCCTAGATCTCTTATAAGCTATTATAGATATATAGATACCCTCTAGTTATACCCTAAAGTTATATACTCTTATATATCTCCTAATAGCCCTTCTAAGGCTACCTGACTAATCTCTGTCTACTAACTCCCTGTTATATACTATTATAGATTATGACTACTAAGTATATCTAATAGTTCTTAGGATTCTTAAGTCGCTTAGTACTAATTAAGGGCCTCCTCCCCTCCTACGAAGCTATCTAGTGAATCTAGGGAACTAAAAGCCCGAGCCTAAGGCTAGAGTTTAAGACTATTAATGAAGTATATGTCTTAAATCTAATATAAGTCTATATATACTAACGTGATCCTATTATATAGCTTGGATGAAAAAGCGTATAAGTATATAATTAAGGAGTTACTAAAATTAGTAGATAAGGCAAATAAACTTAATTAATATATATTTGTCGTTTATGCTTGGATTAGTTAGTATATTCGCTCTAAATAGTTCTATATACTTATAAGATATCCTAAATAAGAAGGTATTAACTAATACTATTTATATTAATATTAAATTAGAATAGTTACGAGATATCTTAAGGGTAGTTCTAAAGGGCATCTATAGAATTAGTATAAAGGAAGATAAACCTTCTATAAGCTCTCCCTCTCTAACTATATGAAACTAACCACTAACCTAAGCTTAGGTTAAGTAAAATCTCTTATATTACTACCTTCCTGAACTCAAGTTACACTAAAGTAGTACTAATCCTCTTAACCTAATATATATAAAGTACCTCGATATCTTTATCTAATATATTATAGTAACTTACGCGAATAGAACTCATATCTTGCCGCTTCTCGTGAGCGGCGAGATTACGTATAACCTGCTCTAGGCTCTTTTTAAGCTAAATACGTTTGCTTATACTACGTGTCCTGGATATAGAAACTAAGGTATATTAAATACAACTTTAGCGAAGAGAGAACTATATCTAATAGGTAGTGTACTTCTATATTAAGGGCTACTATATTAACTTTAATGAGAAAGTATTTGTAAGGTTCTAATTAATATAGGTATTTTGAAATTCTATAGGTTAAAGCCTATTAATTCTCTCGATGTTTTCCCCCTATAATACACGAAAATTTGGGCTATATTAGAGCAGAGCTAGTTAAGTATAGTTAGAAGTTTAGCTCTTTAAAGAGTATTAGGTATCTCTAGTATAGTGATATAGTATTCTAGGTAGTGAAAGGGGAGGTGGTCGCAATATCTATTTATAGTAGAATTATGGTTAATATAGCCTAGTTCCGAAAGATTAACCCTAACTATACTAGGCTAAGCATAATTAGGGTAGCTAATAGCCGGCGGTATGATTCTAATCCTATAGATCTCTGGTTTAATAATAGTAGTCCGCTACTACCTCTATTACTATAGGCCGACTAAGTTAAGGTTAATGACGTGGATATTAATATATAAGATAAAGATAACTTGATTATTTATAGTCTAACTATTCTAGGTTATAGTCTAAATAATAAGTTATAGTATAAGAATCCGTCTAGTAATAAGAGGTTTATAAAGCTAATTAAATCTTATATAATAGAGTTCATAGTCGACGATATTACTAAGATTAGCTAGAATGATTTACTTTGGAATTATCTTATAATAGAGCCTAAGTAGAAGAAACTTACCCTAGCTCTTATAATATCCTATTTATAGTAAATACCTAGTTATTTATTTAATGATATTATTATAGGGAAGGGTCATAGTCTAATTCTGCTCTTCTAGTATAGTACCTAGCTTCTACCGTATTTTTCAAGTCTACTAATATATGTGCTAGTAGACCGCCTAGGGTTAATAAGACGCTGACTACTAAAGCACTATTAGAGCGCCTCTAGAGACCGCTCTATACTATGGTATTCTTCTTAGAGATACTGCTCTCTATACTAACGTTTACAGATATCTGCTAGGGATCTAAGTAGTAATATAGTAAAGCTCAAGAAGTAGCTTTCGCTTTACTTTAAGCTTGCGGATTACTAGAAGGCTCTACTTCTTCTTAATAAGGCCGACGTGTTTTTACGCAAGCGTGACATGGATTATACCTATAACTTACTTATCTTAGTATTCCTATATAAGTTGGAATATTATTAAGGAATTATACTCCTTACTACTAACCGAGTTAGGGATTTTAATAATGCGATCCGGAGTAGGATTCACCTTACGCTTTGGTATAGTCCTTTAGGTATTAATATAAGAAAGGGGATCTGGAATACCTTTCTTTAAAATATAATTATAGCCGGCGGGAAAGTAGACTATAGTAACAAGAACCTTAATGACCTTATAAAGCATGATCTTAATAGTTACTAGGTAGGTACCTATTTCATTGAAGTTATGAGTTCATACGCTAATAGGTTCCTCCTTTAGATTAGGAATGCTGTCTAGGTAGCGTATACTTTGGCGTCTTAGGAAGGTACTATAATATCCTATTCTTATTTAGAAATTATTATTAACTTGGGTAAGGAATTTGAAACTAATATATAGGGAAGCTCTTCTAAAAATATATGATCCTATTTCTAGTTATCTTATATTTGGGTTATGTATTAACGAGTTTGAAATAGACTTGGGAAAGTCTACTAGATTATAAATATAGGTTATCTTTTATTCTACTAGGTTTTAATAGCTTTTGAGAAATTATATATCGAGGAATTATATAGTAAATATAGTAATATATCTTACTTCTATGAGAGAACCGGCTTGTTTCGTGAGAGCCTTAATTATATAGTCTGAACCTTTAGCCAAATCGCGCGCCGTGCGTCTATCGTTATTCTCTGTTATTATTACTAACCCTCTATTAACTAAGAGTTTAGTTACTGCTCCGTATCCTAAGTAGGCAGAACAGTGTAATAGTGTCCAGCCAAGCTTATCTACTAACCCTACTTTAGCTCTATAGTTAATTAGTAAGTTAATTACCTCTTAATACATATTATGTGTTACTACTATTACTGCTATTACTTATGCACGTGTGCTTGTGCTTATGCCTACTATATTAGAACCAAGTGTTCTGTGACAGGAATACGTTCCCTATATAATTGGCTGGCCCTAGTATACTCACCTATTCTACTACTAATATCCTCGCTTTGCTCTGGACCTATGTCCACTGTAATAGAAATTCGCCCGTGTTATAACCTTTATATACTATAATTAAGTAGCTGTGAAGGTTATACTACTAGCTTCGTAGGTAATAAACTATAATAGAGGCATAAAGCTTGCACGTGATTCTAAGTCCTTATTAGGGCAAGGCGATTTTAGGTAAAAGAAGCTTAGAGTAGGGTTACTTTAAAAGCACTATTTCCTCGAGAAATCTATTTAAAGATTAAACTATAAATCTATTAATCCTATAATACTATTACCTATAAATACTAACTCTAACTCTTATAGCTAGATAATAAGAAGCCTTATCCTAAGGGACTATCTAGGAACCCTTAGTAATCTCTCTAAGTCTTTTGGAACTACGACTTAGCTTAAGAATATTATTCGGAGGGCCCTTAACTATCCTCTTACGCTTCTTGGAAAGGGGACTTAGCTAAAGAGCGTTATCCTTAAGGAATATCTAATAATCCCCGACTACCTCCTTAGTTACTTGGTCTGGATCTACCTCGTTATCCTAACTACTAACCGGGAGTCTAATTATTTACCGCTTAGCGTTACGTATAGCTATTAAGCTATAGCTCCATCCGTCTCTCTACTAGGGAGTAGGCTAGCTACTAGATTAGTATATGGCGGTCTATTAGGCTATATATACTTACTACCTTAGTATATCCGAAACTCAAGTACTTAAACTCCTCCTATAGTAGATTAGTATTGCCTTTAAATAGCCTACCTAAGTCCACTTACCTCTACTATTCGTCTTACTAGGGTAGACTTTATTTTGTAATAAATAATCCTATAGCTTACTATTAAATTATAGTAATATATTATCTTTATTTATTTATTAATCTCGAGTAATATAAAGTAGTCGGCGTTAATATTTAGTAAGTAAATATATACCTATAGGCTATTGGGATTACTCTTGCCTTCGCCCCTATAGTCATTAATCTTCTTTCTCTAGTAATATAGGGGGTTTAGGAGAGGTGTAGCCTCGCTATTTACCTCTTTCTTATAGAGGGGGACGCTAAGACTAAGTCTTATAAATACTAGCCTATTGGTTATCTCTAGAGTAGCTGTAATATCCTAGTAGTTAAGCTATCCCCTGGAATAAAGCCTATTAAACACGCTATATAATAGTTTAACTATATTATTTACTATAATAGAATCGTTATTATCAAGTATATACTTGCCGAGAATATAGCTAATCCCTTTGACGACTTAGCTAATAGTAGTATCCAAGTAGCCTTATTATACTAGTTCCTATTATTTGAATATATTACGTTAGTATATGTGTCCAAAACCTAAACTAGGTACTAGCTTACTCTCTTGAGACCATACTTAGTCCATAGGCTCGAGACCTCCTCTAATAGTATAATGGAATGTGATTCAAGTAAGTTAAAGAGGCGAGACGAGTCCAGTTGCCCTTCCTAAGCTAATAGCTCTATCTATTCGTCGAGGATAGAGAGTAACTCTATCTTTTACGGATCTACGTGAAATGGTATAGCTAACTTATTAATATTTTCTTTACTTACCTTCGTATAGGTCCTAGTGATGTACTTAAGGTTAATAACTATTATAATATATATATTATAGGACGTATTATATATCTAAATTAAAGAGAATCCTAAGATAGGTTATCTGGATTAGTTTATATAATATTTACCCTCTATAGAGAATATTATTAAGCCTCTTCCTCCTAGTATTAAAGATCCTCTTTTGGATACTAGCTGAATTTATTAACGAAGGATAATCTTTATTATCCTTAGAGGCGAGTTTTCCGGGGCTCTCTATAACTATAGTATTAGGCGCCTCCTTTAGGTATTTATCTAGAACTACGGTAGCTAGACGTTTTCTGGGCGTCCCTCGTTTCGTTAGAGGCGGCGCCTTCTTAGCTTATTTAAGCTTAGCGTTATACTACTCTAAGGCGCTTATCTACTCTATTATATTAAGGATAGTTATTTCCTTAGAGCGAGCGTGACCTGCTTCTAGTATATTAATCTATATAGAGGCTAACTAAGTTATTAGGCTACTTGTGATCTATATAAAACCTAGCTATTCCGCTATAGTGGTTATAGCCGGTATTCTACTAAGGCTAGGCTATAATATACTAAGGATTCTAAAATAGACCTCTATTAGTACTTCCTAGCGCCTACTTATCTTATAAATAATATGGACTACTTTAGTGACTATATTAGTTAATATAGGAGCCTCTCTAGGTGAGGGAGGGGATAGTATAGTTTAGCTATCTTAAGTTAGAAGCGGTTATTCCCTATTAACTTATTACGCTTATATGGAAGTAGTACTATATAGGCTTACCTATTACTATCTTGTCCTAGGCGGTAACGATAGACTCCTCTCTAGTAAGGCTATCTCTACCTTATCTAGTGAGGAGGCGGTTTAGTTACCTTTGGTTAGAGGTAATAGAACTTCTCTATCTACTATAGGTATAAATAGGGCTATATATAGTGTTTAATTATTAGATAGAGGCGATTAGGACCCTCTACTAATTTATTATATAGGTATAGATAGAGGAGGAGCCGGTTCTATCCTATATAGTAAGGAGGGGACTAATATAGCTTAATTATTAGATGCTTTTCCGTCGATTTCTAGTAAGGCTATCTCTCACTATTCCGCCCTACTTAGCGAGGGAGGGCGGATAGTAGTCTTACTATCCTTAGTTAGCTTATTAAGGGCTACTAATAGCTATCTATAGACGGGATTTATCTTAGCGCTATCGCTACTACATATGGCCTTTAGCTCATGGAGCGCTAACTCGCTGCCTATAGATAGTAGGGAGAGGCCGTAGGTAGAAGACTAGCCTTATACTCCTTCCTAAGAAACTTCTTCGGCGATAATCTCTGGAATATCTTCCTCGTATTCTAGAAGGGGTTTCTATATTATGGGGCTATTACTACTCTAGTTAATAGTTATGCCTTCGTGGCTAGGTTAACACGTGACCGAGTCATTACTAACTTAGGAGCTACCGCCAGAAGCTTTATATAAATCCTTAGGTCTATCTCTAGAGATATGCGCTTATATCTTAGAGGGTTTTAGAAGCTAATAAGTGAGATCTCTCTTCTTCCTTTTTAATAGTCTTTTACCTTAAACTTCAGGTTTAGAATTATCCCTAGAGTATTTAAGGATTTCTTGGATGAGATATTAAGTAATAAATAGTGCCTTTATACATAAATCCTATATAAATATTAAGAACTATAATTAGTAATTAGCCTTCCTAAAGGAATAGAATAATACCCTTTAACTTACCTCTAACTAAGGTTAGATATCCTTTAAAGCATCTAAAGTTATAGTAGAGACAAATTATCTAAATAGGTATATAAGATCTTCGATTACCTTATTAGATTTAATAATCTTATCCTATAAGCGATTTAATAAATCTTACTAGACGTCTATTACCTGGGTAATATCTAACTAAGATTTAGTAGATAAGTCGCTCGCGTCTATCGCGAATATTCTATATAAGGAGGTAAAGGGTATACTTGAACTAAAGAGAATAGTTAAGGTATAGCTACTAGGGGATACCTAATATTAAGTACTTAAGCCCTCCGTTAGTAGGGCTATTAAGATACCGCGTCGCCTTACTCTCGGCTAAATCCTGGACAGGTATAGTGGTCTAGCTATTTAAGGTATCTTAGACGTGATATGTTCCGCTAGGTGAACGAGATAGGACTATCTAATACCTATACCCCTAACCCCCCTATAGATGATAGTACTTAATACGAGGGTATATAATACCAGGTATCTATGGCGCCCTAAAGGAGGTTATAGGCTATTATTCGCTCTTTCCTATTATAATTAGGAGGTAGAAGTATTAGTTCTAGTCTATAATTATACCTATTAAATTAGCTAAGGTTACTAGATACCCCTATTATTATTAAATAATATAGATGGCGTTGGATATGTGAGGGCTAATAGCCGCGAGACCCTATATAAGGAGTATTTTAATCCTCTAGGCGGCCGAAATATATAGTAATAGCCTATCTATTTAGTCCCTTGCTACTAAGCCCAAAACTAGCTAGTTTTAATACTCTATACCTTAGGATCCTACTAATAATTATTTCTAAGTCTCCTAGATATCTCGTCTTAAACGTAAATAAAGGACTAGACTTAGTTATTAAATATATATCTAGGAAAGAGATAGTAAACCTTTTAATTATCTAGCCTCTTCCCTAATTAGTATACTAACTCTTAGATTAGCTTTAATATTATACCAAAAAAAAGCACTCGGCCTCGACTAGCTAATATAATAAGGAAGATTACTACTATATATAGTCCTAATAGAACTACCTAGAGAGAAATTGCTCTTATACCTCTTCCCTCCCCTCTTCTTTTCTTATAATTACTAAACTCCCTCCCTTATTATCGCTATCTTATAGCTATAGTATTAGCTAAGATTCCGCTAACCTATAGTTATTCCCCTAAGGTCCTAACTACTTCTTATTACTACTTTATATATTAATAGGTACCTTTAACTCTATAATATCTACCCCTACTATATACTACTATCCAAATCCGACCCTCCCTAATATCTTTACTTTATATATATGTACTTACGCGAGCCCCTTTATAGCTATTAGGTAGGCTACCCCTACCAGGTAAGTATACTATATTCTCTATCCATATTTATAGACTTCCGCGCCTCCTAGAAAGCCTATTATTTATTATAGGTAAATCTATATTATTAGGCTACCTCTCTTTACTACCCACTAGATATATGTCTAACTAATACTAATTATATAAGATAGCATTCTACTAATAATAGGAGAGAAGGCTAATAGTAACTACGCCCTCTCCTAGTAGCGAATTTATTAAATTTAGACCTAGGTACCTAATGAGTCTTAGTCCTCCTAGTACTATAAAGGTTATACCTATATCTCTTTAGTATTCCTCCCCTCCCCTCCTCTTCTATATTAGAAAGTATATATGAACGCCTTTATATATATATACTAATATATCCCTAGTATCCCCGAGCTATAGATGCCTTAGCCTATAATAACTCCAGTACTATAAATCACTAGAAAAGGTTACCGAATAGCCTAGCGGAGCTTAAGCTAATAGCTAGGCCTCGATAAGTAATACTATTTCTATAGTAGTAGTTAAAGGCGCTCGTAATCTACTCTACTAAACTTACTAGCTTACCTTATTAGTACGCTTCTTAATCTTTATTATACCTATTATTAGTAGACCGTGGCGAGAAAATCGTAGTAGTGACCTAGTTATAGAGATTAGTTATAGACCATAGAATATTATTAATTATAAGCTCCGGAATATCCTCTTCTAGTTTAGTAAGAGGTCTTGTAATAATAAGAAAATAAGTAAGTCGAGATATTTTTGGGGCTAGGTAACTCAGGTATAAGTTCGCTTTACTCTAGTTAGGTATAGAGGTACCTTCGCTTCCTATTCCCTAAAATCCTATATTACTAAGCTCTTAGTTATATAATTTCATTAAAGGGGGATCTTTCTTTAACCTTTATCTCGAGCTTTAGTAAGTAAGGATCTACTTTTGTAATTTACTATTTATTTACGTATTGCCTTTTATATGATTTATAAATAGAAGTTTTATACCTAATAAATACTAGTAAGGATACTTAGCGAGAAATACTAAGTGAAAAATGCCCTATAGTTACGCGGCTAATAAATATTAATGAGAAATACTTAGCGAGAAATGCCGAGTGAAAAATGCCCCGTAGTCACGTGGCTAATAAATATTATGAGAAATGCTTAGTGAGAAATACCGAGTGAGAAGTACCTCATATACTAATAAATGTTAAGGAGAAATGTTATTCCTTATCCATATTTAGTTTTGGCTACTTAAGAGAAGACTTTAATAGAGAATAAGCTAACTTATAGCTTTTAACTAAGTAATTACTCTTATTCTAGGCCCGTGGTTTATATGTGCCTTCTAGGAGTTAGGTTTCAAAAATTAGATATTAGAAAATATATTTAAAATATCCCGGGTAATAGGGATATTACTTTATAGATTCCCTAGTTATTCCTATAGGAGAGAATAATATTACTTAATAGGATTAGTAAAGCTTTAATAATTCAAAAAAGCTTCTTAGCTTATATATACTAGCTAAGATAGTTTAGGCTATTTATCCTAGGCTTATCTATATCTTAGTTACTTTTAGTAATAGTGAGGGTAATAACATATATTAGAAGTGAGGTATATATATAGGTAGACTAATCCAGGGAGGTTAATCTACGGATACTAATCTGGGTAGATATAGAGATATATTTAGGGAGACTAATTTGGGGGTTAATCTAGGGAGGATTCTTGGGTAGATGTATTTAGGGATTCTAATCTAGGGAGGTTAATCTAGGGAAGTTAATTTAGGTAGATTTATTAATTAAATATGGGAGATATATATAGGAAGATAGACTAGAAGAAATGTGGTAATTCCTTTATTACGAGAAATCCTAAATATAAATAATTAATTCTAGGATAGAAGACTTCCTCTATACTATACTATAATTAGTCTATAAGAGAAGATATTAAAAGATAGGAACCAAGGAGACTAAAAGTATATCTTATAGCTAATAGGTTTATTACTAATAAGTTCACTACTAATATATTTATTACTAATAGGTTTATTACTAATAGGTTTATTACCTAATAGGTCTATAGCTAGTAGATCTTATAGCTAGCTAATTTTTATCCTTATATAAGTAGATTCCATATATCCACCGGACTAATAACCTACTTACTAGGAATTCCGGCCTAGGAGTAATAGCCTAGGACTAGTAGCCTGGGACTAATAACTAAGAGCTCTAGCCTAGGACTAGTAGCCTGGGACTAGTAGCCTAGGACTAATGACTAAGAGCTCTGGCCTAGGACTAATAGCCTAGGAGTAATAGCCTAGGAGTAATAGCCTAGGACTAATAAATAAGAGTTCCGGCTTACCTTAGCTAAGATTTCTATTATTATAATATTTTATCCGTCTAACTCCGACTAGAGTTACTCTTTTGAAAGTACTTTATAATATCTAAAAATAGATTTAAAACCTAAGGGGAAAAACTTTTAATTCTTAGCTACGGACTAGCTTTATATTTTTAGTACTACTATAGTCTATACCACTCCCGTATTTAGGCCTAGAGGCTACTAATTCTAGTAGAATTTAAGAGCTAGCGAGTACTATTACTATTAGTTCAAAGATCTGGTTTAGATACTGCCTTAAATATTTCCTCTAGTATAGCCTCTTTACTATAATTATAACTATAGCTTTACTAATTATACCTCTATACTTATTAAATACTCAACTACCTCAATAACCTAAGGAATACTAATCTAATATACCTTCCCCTTTACTTACCTCTATACCTATTATTAAATAATATAAAGCCTCTATACTCTTAACTACCTAGCCTTCCTATATAAAAAACCTCACGAATACCACACTACTTATAGCCCAAAAACCATGCCCCCTATAGAAGTAAGCAGAGGTATAATAAGATAGTAGGGGAGGGTAATTAGCTAAATAGTTAGGATTATATTAATAATATTAGGTGGATATATTTGGGGTTAAAGTTATAGATAATAGACTCTAAAGTATTTGAGCACGGTTTAGGTAAAAGTAATATCCTTCTTAGGTATTACTATCTTTCTGTTACTCGATTATAATTAGTATTCCGTCTACTCTTAAACTATTAGTAGCCTTCTTATCTATCTATGGATTAATCCTACTATTACTATAAGTAAGGGAGAGAATTTAGAAAGATAATAGTTAGGTTAATAGTTAGGTTAAATTTTATTATATAAATATTTTACGTTTAAAATATAAAGATTTATTAAATATTACTCCTAAAAGAGAAAAGACCCTATATAATATATTAAGTAAGTAGCTAGAGATACTATATAAGTTCTTTTAAGATAGTATCCTAATTATTATAACTACTAAGTTAATGGTTTCTAACTAGACTCTAAGTAACTAGTTCTAATATCTAGTATATACTAATAATATTTAAATACGCTTCGTGAATATACTTAAGAAGTAACTTAAGGTATATATAGTTATAATTAGTAGTCAAGTAACTAGATTATATATTAGTATAAGTAATTATTTAATAATCCCCGATTAGATCTATCCGCATATTCTCTTCTTAATCTCTAGCCTAATAAGTAGACTAACCCTAATACCTAGACTAGGTACTAGATCGTCTTTCTTCTTATTATAACCTTCTACGTAGATTACCTATTACCGGGCAAACTAGAGGTCCTTTTTAAGCGCCGCCGGGGCTACTAATAGAGTCTCCGGATAACCGTCTAGAAATATGTATTTTATATATTCCTTATAAGCTTTATTATTATTATTCTTACTACTTCTGTGAGCTTATATACCGTTAATCCTCTACTTAGTTACTTAACAGTGAAACTTATTATAGCCTTTAAGGGTTCGATATTCTACTATAAACTAATACTACTACTAGAGGTTATTATCCGTATCTAACTTCTATAAGATTAAATAATACTCGTGACGCTATATATAGACCGGGCTATTAATTATATTAGACTACTAGAAAGGCTCGCGCGATTAATCTATAAAGAGGCTATAGACTTCTAATATCTCCTAATACTTATTAAGGATATTAATGAGGTCCGGCCGGGGAAATAGGCTAGTAACTATCTCTAAGGAGGCACGCTTACCTCTCTTTTATTAGGTATACTCCTAGAGCTTCTTATACTTCTCGTAGTTATAGTACTAGTATATAGGGATATCCGGGTTAGCTTTAGAGTAGGAATAGTAGCTATTTAAAGGAGGGCTAGACCCGTAACTAACGCTCCCTATTAAGTCTAGTAATAGGTCTAAGATCTTATCTAGGTTATGGTTTAATGATATTAATATATTTCCTGGGCTATAGTTACTATTCTACGTAAAGGTGTACTTCTAAGAGTTATCTCTATTAGGGCTACTAGGACCTATAACTACTTAGGGATTAATACTAGGAAGGCTATTATCTCTATAATATATTATAGAGTATATTAAAATGAACTAATTCGCGGCATCTTTACCTAGCTTGGATTTAAGCTCTAGAAGTAGATTATTAGTTCTTTCTTATAGGTGGGGCGGGATCTCTATTATAGCTTAAAGGCGCGATTATTTAATAATAAAGGTAAAGGACGGGGGCAGGGGGAGGGGGAGTATTAGATTTATAGGTTATAGGGGACCTATAAACTCTACTTTTCATAGGTGGGTAGGGGCTTATAAACTCGACTTTTTCGTATATAAGTAGCTTACCCGATTTATTTATAGAATATAATATAGGCGCCCTATAAGGGTAAGAAAACCAAAACCTTTCTAAGAAAGCATAACTATAATTAGTAGCTCTTTATAATTAGAATATAAAATTATACTAGTATTAATTCTCGTGCTACCTATAACTCTCGTACTAGCACGTGAGCTCATAGGAGCTTAAAGTCTCATATGAGCCTATATACTCCTACTAGCCCATATACTCCCACTAGCCTTAATTCTCGTGCTAGCCTAGATTCTCGTACTACCTATAATTCTTGTGCCAGCACGTGAGCTTATAGGAGCTTAAAGTCTTATATAAGCCTATATGCTCCTACTAGCCCATATACTCCTACTAGTCTTAATTCTTATACTAGCCTAGATTCTCGTGCTACCCATAACTCTCATGCTAGTATATGAGCTTATACTAGCCTATATACTATTAATAAATCTTTATTAGTTCTTATAGATTAAGAGTTAGGTCGTAATTATAGTATTAGTATTAGGTAGCTATAAGGCGGCATTACTTAGCGATATAGTAGGTATAACCCTCCCTCTATAGACCTGTCGTGTATTATTCTCTATATTACTTTAGGGGTACCTTATAATTACCTAAGAAATCTACTCCTACTTAAGTAATATATAAAATAGCTAGGTAATATTTTCGCTATAATAAGACCTTTATATAATAGAGATAGATTCCAGGTCTAGTCCTATAAACCCAGATATTAATCTAGTTATAATTAATATTAAGATATAGATTCGTATTCTCTATATAATATATAAATATAGCCTTACTATCCCTAACCTTAATAGCTAACTACCTCTATTACAGAAAATTACTTTCCTTTAGGAGATAGGCGGAATAATAGAAGAAATTAAATAGATAATAACTAAACTTATAGCCCTTTATAATAAAGGTAACTCCTTTCCCATAACTCGCCCACTAGCCCTTATAGCGACTATAGTTCTTCTAAAGCTCTTATTAAAGGCCCTAATAGTATAGGTATACTCTAAATATACTAGTCCGGATTAGAAATATCTCTTAATTATACCTAGAGATATTATTATCGCCTATATATATATTAACGAGGTAACTGCTATTGGATTTAATACGTAAATAAATTTAGGAGGTTAATTTTCTATTAATACTACAAAGAAGGTTGAACTATAACCTCTTATAAAGCCTGAAATCTTTCTTTATATAAGTTTAACTAGAGAAGATAATAATAGTCTATTCCTCTCTAGTATATAAGCGTGGATAATATATTAGAGTATATAGGTAGGAAAAGGATAAGGGAAGTTGAATTACTTGAAGGTATAGTAGCCGAGCCTATATATTAATTTAATAAGACTAGCGCTAATATAATCTAGATACTAAGAGGAAGTTGGAATGTGATTTCTAGTATACTTATTAGATTTACTTATCTCATTAATATAGTTTAGTTAAAAATAATAATCTAAAAAGAGATATCTATAAGGTAGAGCGATTATATATAGATATTAAAGTATAAAAGGATAGTTTAAAGGTAGAACTTGAACTTGGAGTAACTTTGGATTCTAGTATAGAGGGCTTAAGTAAGAAGTATAGATATCTAGAATAAAACTAGGGGTTCTACTAATAAGGAGTAACTACTCCTAGTAAAGTTCCTTTACTAGTTAAAAGAAGCTATTCTAGAAGCTAGATTACTCCCGAGACCTTTCCTCCTAGAAGTCCTAATAATCCCATAAGCCTATAGGCTTCTAGGACCCTTTCTCCTAGGATCCACCGGTATCCTAGGAGCCTTACTCCTAGGATCCCTACTCCTCCCGGAAGTATAGGGGTTCCTAGAACTATTAGCCTATACCGTTCCCTAACTTTAAAATATAGTATAGTATATGGATTAATAGTATTAATAATAACCGTAAAAAGTCCTGCTCTTAATATTAGAAATCCTGTCGTAGTAGATTAACTAGGAGTAGATATAACCTTTACTATTCTCTTATTAGTATTATATATATATTTTATTATAATACTTATAATCTATTCCTATAATAGGGGAAATAATTATTAGTTAGTAGATTTATATATAAACTAATACCTAGACTAGTAAATAAAGAGTATAATATTAGTGCCACTTAGCTCTCTATATTCGTAAGCCTTTTTAAGTAAAGTACGTTTCTGTCTTTAAGAGTTCTCTCCCTTATAATTTCATTTCAGAGATATATTTATTTAAGGAAAGCGAAGGTATTTAAGAAGAAGGTACCTTATATATTTTCTAGAAGCTATAGTTTAAGTTAATATATAATAAATAGATTTTATACCCGAGATACTCTTAAATCTCTAATTTAGACTTTTTCTTAAACCCTAAAGTATTATTCTATTATTAAAGGTAGCTATAGTATGGTCACGTGTTGGTATAGTAACTATATGAACTTGATTTTTCGTATACTATAAATTCTTAATCCTCCTTATATAGAAACAAATTACTTATAATCTCCTCTATTTTCTTCTCTACCTCTCTACTTATTATTATTTTCCTATTTTCCATATACCTTAGTACTATTCTCGCCTATACTATTACTATAATAAGAGGCACTACTAGTACAGGATTTATAACTCTTAGTAGAGCCGGCTACTACTTTAGCTTTGGATTCCATAGGTCTTTATACTTACTAGGTATTACCCTTATCTTACGATCTACTATCTCTCCTTTAATTATTATAACCTAATCCATTAACCCCTTCTTTCTCTATTACTACTACTTCCCTTTCTTAGGACTAATCTTCCTTCTTAGTCTCTCCCTAAATTCCATAACCTCCTATTCCTTCTTTATATTTTCGTTTAAAGAAGCTTTAACTCTCGATTCTATTAGGGTTTAGACCTTATATTATACGTAATCTAGTATCTTAAGGATCTTTTTCTTAAGCTATACTTAATACTCTATATTAGTATAGGTGCCCCGGTATTCTACTTAGAGAGTCTTAATCTCGGAGGTATAGGAGGGGAGAGCTTTAATATAATAGCTTACTAGCTCATAGTAGTAATATTTAGACTACCGGATACCGAAGATCGTAGTACTATCCTTAAGTGTCTTTTTTGCTTTATTATAGTATAGGAGCTAGACTTCTTAGATAGAGTCATCGCTAATAGTTATATTACTTGACGTTAGTATAGTATAGGTTTTAATAGGGGAGAAGACTAACCTTAAAGATGAAGAAGAGGTAGAAGCTAGAGAGTTAGTACTTATAGAAGAGCGGATACTATATTTACCTCTCTAAGTTATCTTTAGTAAAGATGACTCCGGTATCCTGAACCCCTTTACTACTTCTACCTTCTCCTCTATAGGGGTTATAATAGGCTTCTCCCTCTTCTCTTTAATACTTATAAACTCTTTTTCCTCCTTACCTATTAGCGCTTTTAACCTAGGGACGTAATCCATCTATATACCTACTAACCTCTCTATAATAAGCGGTAATATATCCCTTAATACCTTTAACTCCTCCTCTTCTTCCTTACTTAAGTATTCTTTTCTATTTAAGCTAACCTAATAAACCACGTTAATGAGAACTCGTACCCTATACTTCTCTATATAAAGTCTACTCCTTGAACTTACCGCCCTATACTCGCCCTTTATAATAAGGTACTATATATTCTTTGATAACCTCACTAATCCTATATTATTTGACTCAAAGACCCTTACTCCTTTTACCTCTATAACCCTCTCTTTAAGCTCTTTAAAGGCCTTCTTTATATCCTTATAAAGGGGTCTAATGAAAGAATCTTTTAGGGATAGTGAGGCTAAGAGTATTAGGAAGCGAAGTAATATAGAATTAAGAGAGGTAAGTAGATTAGAAGTAACTATAATAACGGCGATAAGTTCCTCGAGGACTTTAATTAGATATAGGAGTATAGAGAGATATTTTATAGTATTAGTTACAAGGGTAGTACCGAGGTTAGCTACTTATAGGATCTATCCCAAATAATCTATCTTTTAATTATAAAGAATTAAATAAAATAATTTGAAACGTAGAGTAAAAGGAATATGGGAGGAAGAGGAGTTTATATATATAGAGGTAATAAGAAGATTATAGAGACGAGGCTACTAATATATAACCTTAGTAATGAAGTTAGAAAGTTGTAAGATTCTTACTAAGTAGCTACTAGGTAATAGCAGGCCTGGTAAATAAATTAAGATTAGGCTTCTCGAGCTTAATATAAAGATCTAATTAAAATAGAGGAGCGCTATTCGCCCTATAGTATTTACGACGTGATAATCCCGCCTTACGCCTAGCTATTAGTATCCGTGCTAGTAAGCACTATATGACTCTCTCCTTGGTGTGGAGGGGTTCTAGTAGATACTAGTATTAAGTAGTATCTCGATTAGTAGGTACTAGGGCCCTTTGCGCTAGGGGTTACTATTAGTGTATAAGGAAGATCTAGGTAAGTGGAATCTAGTAAGTACTCTTTGTAATCTAAAGCCCTTTATTAATAGGGTTATACTAATGCACGTGATGCTATCTATAATACTAGTAGAATTCTACTAGTACTACTAATGCCTTTTAAATACTTAGGCGGTTTCGGTATAACTAGTAGATTTCTACTAGGCTTTGGATATTTTTAGGAAAGAAGAAAGGCGGATTAGTATAACTAGTAGAAATCTACTAGTCTTAGAAATATTTAGGAAAAGGGAAAGGTGAATTAATATAACTAGTAGAAATCTACTAGTCTTGGATATTCTTAGGAAAAGGGAAAGGCGGATTAGTATAACTAGTAGAAATCTACTAGTCTTAGATATTCTTAGGAAGGAGAAAAGGCGGGTTTAGTATAACTAGTAGATTTCTACTAGTAGATATCTACTAGTCTTATAAGGAGGGAATAATCCCCGCTTAATTACTCTAGTAAGGAAAAGTAAAAAATGTTATCTAGTTCCCTAAATATTAAGGTAGGGTAAGTAATATACTATAATTACTATATTTCTGTTCTAGACCCGAGAGTTCACCCTACTTAGAGGAGGAAATCGCGTACCTAACTTTAGAAGAGCTAATTAAGATATATAGAAAAAAATATTATATTATTTTCTTTGAAATATAATTAGTTATAGACGTGCCTACTAGAAAGCTATTTTCGACTAATAAGTATCGCTTCCTTAGAAATATGTCTACTAATTATTTCCTGTTACTATATTAAACACGTGCTAGTTAAAGGAAGAGACCTTACTTAGGAATTGAAAGGTAGAATTACTTTCTATTTACTCCTCTTATTTTTATTCCTTAAAAGTAATTTCGAAAATACGTAAGTCGTAAACCTATATTAGAGAATACTTTCCGTTTTAACTTCTAAATTAGCTACCAAAACTTAACTTTTAGTATTTTGGAAATGTTATTCTAAGTATTCTTTTATAGATTTTCTGGTATTTAATATATGAGCTTAGAATATTTAAAGTACTATATACTTTACTCTCGTAATCTTTAAAGAATAATTCCCCTTATTATAGCTATTAAACTACCTAAAAGAAGAAGTAAAAGGTTAAGTAGAAGGAAGTCTACCTTAATTAATAAGGCCCACGAGCTAGTAGAGTTCTATGATATTAATATAGCCCTTATTATCTATAACCGTTAGACTAGCCATTACTTCACTTATAATTCTATTAATCTCGAGTCTTAGCTACTGTCTAAAGAGTAAATCGTAAGATAGTAGCCCTACCTTTAAAGGTCTTAAAGGTCGTAGTTAATTAGTAGTTAGTAACTATTATACCTGGTACTAGTAAACCTACTCCCATATAATATAAAAGCAAAGCGTAGGAATCCTAAGCTATGTTCTAGATTAGAGCTAGTGGAGCTAGAGCTAAAGATTATAGTGGGTAAGGGGGGTTAGGTAGATAGAAAAGATAATAAGGTACTAAGTAAGTTATATGACTAGAAATTTATTAAAGTTTAGTTATAACTAAATATACGCTATATACTATAATATTAATACCGGGCTTATTATTACCTAGCTTCCGTTTTTATCTAAATAGGACGCCGTTATCCTTAATTATATATTAATGCCTTGGACTTAGTATTAATAGGAGTAATAGGCGCAGTAGGCGACTTTACCTAATATAGTACTATTAAATACTTAGTATAATTCACGACTAGAAGTAAGAATTAAAGGTTATATTATATAGCTTCTATCTAAAGACGAGAATGAGACTAGGGCGATTATATATATTAGAGATTCTTGTTACTAATAGAGAGCTTACTAAGGAAGGCTATAACTATCTAGTATTAGTTTTAAAGATTAAATAAGATAGGATATATTCCTTCGCTATTAGTATAAAGGTATAGTTAGTGCTATAAAACTATTAGTACCGAGGAACTATTAGTACTATTAAATTACTAGTATAAATAATTTACTAGTATAAAGAAAATATTAGTACTATAAGGCTATTAGTACTATTAAAATATTAGTATAAGAAATTTATTAGTACTAAAAAACTACTAGTACTATAAAACTATTAGTATAAATAATTTATTAGTACTATAAATCTAGTAGTAGTAGGAAGTAATTAGTGTAAATAAATAAGTAGTATAGGGAAAGTGGATAATACTTACTAAATGTAATAACTACTTGCCTTATATACTAGAAAGCCCTTATTATCTAGGTATATAGATTACCGAGGGGCCTTTACTATCTAGGCGGTTATATACTATCTAAAGTAATACTTGCCCTTACGTGAGAGATAGAGGGTAGGATTACCGAGATAGTAACCCTTAAGAATAAGAGGGGGATAACCTCTTCGCTTACTCGTAATTACCCTAGTAGAGCTATTATAATTCTAATAGTATAGTATAAGCATTTCCCCTTTATAAATCGTATTAATCTTCCTTAATCTTACCGAGAAAGCTTAGCTACTATATATAATTATGCGTAATAAAAGTTAAAGAAATAAAAGCGAGGTTACTTAGAGGAAGAAATAGACTATTATTACGAAAGCATATAAATATAGAAAGCTCCCTGGCGTATATATTACATTATTTATTTATTATAATAGATAATATACTACTTATTATTCTATTAATAAAAGAAATTAGCTACTACTAATAGAAGAAATAGTAAGTAGTACCTTAAATAAGACAGAAAGATTTAGCTAATCTCGCTATAGTAGTAGTTATATTTACTCCTAATAAATCTGCTTCTATATAACGTTAATACCGAGCTTTAAGTGTGACGTTTAAATAAGAATTATTAAATAACTTTACTATAGGCGAAGAGTGAGCTATTATAAGGAGTATATATAGTAAATATATTATAATAGACTAGCTACTACCGGGAAGAGCCCGGATAGAGGTTAAAAGAGTAGAGTTAGGATAGTTAAAGGTTAAGATAAATTAATAACTAAATTAACTAATTATCTTAAAAAAATATATATAAAAAAAATTAAAAAAAATAAGTTCTATCTCTCTATAATATGACATAGATATAAGATACTATGAGGATATTAGTGAAGATAATAGCCTATAATACCTAGATACCCTTAGAAAATATATTAATCCGTTTTCATATACTCGTCTACTAAACTAAATTAATGATACTAAATAATATATTACGTAGTGCTCGTATTAAGCCGTACGCCGTGAGACTATTCCATGAAATCTCTCTATATATATCTAATATAAAAGCCTAATATCGTAAATACTATAGTTAATTTTACTACTTCGCTAGTAGCTTCTTAACGTGTCTAAATATATAATTAACCGAGTTTAACCTAGAAATATTAAATATCTAGATACTATTAAATATATGAAAAATTCAAGTTTATATATTATTGCTATATGCCTTATACTAGTTATTTGAGAGGAGTACCTACTACTCTTAAAGACTAACCCTGTGGACTCTCTATATATGATTTTTGAAATATATTAGGTAGTCGAGGACTAGCCCCTAAGACTTATATATGGGGTAGTAATAGGAAAATGTCTCCTCTAGATTAATACCTTTTAAGTAAATGCGTTTAACGTGATCCCTTATCTTAGAAACGCGGTAAAAGGAACCTATCTACTCTTTATAGCTCTTTGATTTGTCGCTAATATAAATAGGGCACTAGGTCTTAGTGAGGATAAGAGGGAATAGCTCGAGATTAGGTAATTCCTCCTTTATTAGAGGTTATTACGGGAGCATAACCTTGAGTTAGTACTATTAAGGCGCTTCGCGGCGGTGGCAGAGCGCTAGTATAAGACTAGCGGAGTAGATCCGGCGCTTAATAATGTCCTATAGGGTAATACCCATAATATAAGTATAGAGGAGTTTAGCTAGCTACGCCTATTCGGGGATCTAATATTTAACTACCGGCTTAATATACTCCTCTTCCTACTATCCACTATTCTACCTCTCGATATCTTCTATTAGGCGATAACGGAAGTAGTTAGCTTAGTACTCTTTAGAGATAATGTTTCAATGGCAGGTCCGGGTACTATTAATCTCTGCGGTAAGGCGCCGAACTTCTGCCTTAACCTCTGTCCCCTGGATCCTATAAGCTCTAGCCTTTAGCTCCTCTCGCCGCTACTTAAGCTCGATAATAGCGGGATTAGGGGGGAGCGCTATAAGAATATTATTAGGCATGTCTACTAGTACGCGAGGATTATATATGAGGCTTATATGAGTGAGTATATAGAGGATCCTGTCTATAGAGGGCTGTTCGAGGATAGTAGATAGGATATTGAATAGTACTCTCTTATTAATATAGGCCCTATTATATACCGCCGAGTTTAGGTTATATCTTATAACCTAATCTTGAACTATATCCGTAGTATTACCTAAGAAGGCCCTATTAGTAAAGTAGTAGTATATCCTCGAGATATTATAGAAGACTTATAATTAATGATATTTACTATCCCACGTTAGAAGTAGTAGTAGGTTAGGATTAGTAGAAAGCCTACTATATGCCTAAGATGGACTAAGTAGTCCCGAAATTAAGAGTAGGTAAGTACTAGCATTAGAGAGGTAACTATACTATCTACTATCTACTTATCTTAATAGAAGATTAGAGTCTTAAGTATCTCTTACTTCTAGTTTAAGGGTATATATATAACTAGGCCCTATACCTTATGCTTAAAGACGCGCCCTACTATAGTTAGGCTTAGTGCTTTAAAGGCCCCGTCTATAATAGCTAAGGAGATAAGGTGGGTAATTAGATAGAAGATTAGGTCCTCTACTTTAGTAAAGAAGAAGATTATGCTATAGTAGTCTATTAGTTCAACTTTAGAACTTAGGGGGAGAGAAGGACTCACGGCTTCGGTTTTCTCTTAACCCCCTTATAATGAGCTAACTTAACCTCTATAGTAAGTATATCTCGCTCTCTAGCTATAGGGTTCTATATAACTAGGAGGCAGACGTCTTTATAGTAGAGTATATTAAATTATCGGTATTCCGTTTAGTTATTACTTATAGTAACGTTATTATTAGAGCTATTATCTCTATTCTCGGAGCCTAAGTTAGTAATAGTACTATCGTAGTTATTATTACTATTAAAGCCAAAGTTAGTATTAGTGCTAGCTTTAGTATTATTAAAGCCCTCATCGTTCATATTATTAGTGCAGGTTTTATTATTATCTAGGCCGGGAGTCCGCCTCTTCTTCTTCTTCGCGTTAACTAGCTCTATAGGCTAGTATCCCGTGGTAAAGAGGAGAAGCAGGATTAGTGCGAACTATACGCGGTACCGCTCTATAGGGAAGGTGGAAGTATCGCGTGCCTAGTAGTAGTTAAGTAAGAGGTAGAGGTTATTAACGCTAAGGACGGGCTTCTCCCTAACCGTAATATCGAGGTTGAAGTCCGTGGTTAGCGGACCGTAGATATACTAAATACACGTTAATATTCGTATATTAGGAAGATAATTATTAAGTAGAATGGCCCTTACCGCGAGAGCCTCTTTGGTGTTATTAGTATTCATATAGTAGCTATTCTCCCAATTATAGAGTATTTTAAACTATAGATAATATTAGTGAACTAAACTCCTCTTCTTTACCTAATTATTATTATAGATATAAATGAGGAATGCTATCGTGGTCCCCTTAGAATAGGTCCGGATTACT
This sequence comes from Hyaloscypha finlandica, assembly GCA_021399475.1. Taxonomy (NCBI): domain Eukaryota; kingdom Fungi; phylum Ascomycota; class Leotiomycetes; order Helotiales; family Hyaloscyphaceae; genus Hyaloscypha; species Hyaloscypha finlandica. The sequence continues at coordinate 68,460 of JAJTUR010000163.1, forward strand.
ATATACTAGTCCTAATCCCCGGGTAGACTAGTATAGAACCTAAATTAGAAGTTAGATAATTGACTTAAGGTCTTGGATTAAGTATTTATTATCTTACCTACTAAACTTATTAATAATACCTTGGAGGTTATCTTTAGTAGTATTAGTATAATTAGGCTTTATAGTTATCTTATTATAGTAGTTAATTAGATTCTGGTAATATTTGGGAGGGTATTATTGGATCTTCGGTTTAGGGTAATAACGTTTAACGTAGTTCTTTAGGCGTGCGAGATTCGGTAGTAAGGTTTAAGGTAGTTATATATTAACCTTAGAATAGTTTCTTGTGACTATAGCGAAGGTAGGATCGTTTGGTCTTAGGGTGCTATAGTCCAGAGCTAGATATTATGCAGGGTGCTAAGTTAAGAGGTGGGAAGTGGGTATAAGGAGGAGGATGCGGATTTGGGGGGCAAGTATATAAGTATGAATAATGGGTAGTGCTATGGTGACCGATAAGATGGGGAGCTAATCCCCCACCCCCCCCCCCCCCCCCCCCCCCCCCCCCCCTGTCAGAAATAGGGGGGGGATAGAAGCAGAAAGTTGATAATTGGGAATAGAGAAACAGAAAGGGTCGACTTTGGAAGTTCGAGCATCTTTTCGCTACAACGATTAGCCGGGCGTGCGCAAGCGAGCCGTAACACGTGATGAGTTTTCGGGGTCAGAGGCTACTTAAAACAGCGTCTAGACCCCCCCAAATCCGGCAGCCCCAATACCAGAATCCCGCGTAGTACATGGGGAGTTTTGACACGGGGAGATTTGAACATGGGGAGTTTTGTACATGGGGAGTTTTGAACATGGGGAGATTCGAAAACGGGGACATTTAACATGGGGAGATTTGAACATGGGGAGATTTGAACATGGGGAGATTTGAACATGGGGAGTTTTGAACATGGGGAGTTTTGAACATGAGCGAGGCGCCTATTGAGGGGCCACCCATCTTCCTTGTATTTGCGATACCGGAAGTTCGATTACTTTTTATTATTTAAACTTTCATCGCCCTCCTTTCCTTTAACAAACATCAAGCAAGAAACTCTCCCACCCTACATATCCTATAAAAGGGAGAGGTCAGAGTAAATAAACAAATCCAATCCACTACTTGCTCTCAAGGAGGACCGGTAAGACTCTTTACCGGTGGCATCATGTTCGGAGACCTAAACGTAGACGCATCTACTCCAGGAGGGCAGCCACTTGACTTGGACCGTTCTGCTGCCCAAATGCATAAAACACTGTCCGCTGGCGGGCATGGACCCATAAATAACAGTAATGACCCTGACGAATATATCAATAATACTCTTGCAGAGGAGTTTAGCAAGTTGTCCTTGCCCTTTGCACCACCGAGCAGCCCGAATCCATCACTCTCTAAGTGCTTCATTACCTCCAGCGATGCCCAAGAGTTGGTCAAATCGGTCATGGACATGCGGATGGCTCCAGAGGCTTCTCGAGGATCTCAGTGCATCTGCTCTCATACGCCTCCTTCAGAGGCGACCCCAACCGAGCGCTGTTCGCCAGCTCCCGGTCTTGCGCTTCCGGCAAACCAGCCATCAGCACAGGTTGTGACTGCTGAGCACGTCCAACAGTTCTTGGACATCTTCAAGTCTCTCAGTACCCAGCAGGCGCCTCCACCAAAATCGCCAGACTCAGTCAAGGCGGTCGAGGGTGCGGAAACTGATGCTCGACGCCAGGCTGAGACGGCTCCGGCTTCCGAGCTAGAATTCAAGACGGTGAATGAAGTGTATGTCTCTTATGGTTGAAATGGGCTCGGAAAGTCCGCCAGATGGCAAATATGGGTCATTTCGTTCCACTGGGTCTCGATCGCTTTTAGGTAATAGTTTGTATGAAGGAATCGGAGTATGTACTGAATGCAACGACGTCTTTCTTACCTTTACGCCCTATATCATGGTCTTGGTCTTGGCCATCTCCTGCGAGCTCGCGCCTCGTGGTAAAACCCGTGCTTAAAAGTACGCGTTCAAGCGTATAGATAAGCACTAACGTATGTCCCTGCGTAGCGAGACGCACCCTGTCACGAGACAAATCTATAGTTTTGGAATCATAAATTTTTTCTTAGCAAGTCTACGAAGTTGTTACTAACATATCACTTTCTTTAACTATTTTCCCCTAAAGAGACTACTTCGTAATAGAGAAAAGACTGTGGTTGATTATGCTGTCGATCGTTTTAATCACGCCACCTATCGCCGCTCTGGCTTTTCCCCCTACTTAATCGCGACTATTGGAGTCTCTTCAAAATTCGGAGTAATTGGGGAAAGGTCCTAAGATAAAAGAATATAGCTCCAAATTTTAAAGAAACTTAGAGAGGAAAAGAATGCAGTCCGGGAGTTTCGCCGTTGCGAGGAGAGGGGCCACATGTTTCGGTGCTTAGTAATGTGTATTAACCTAGTCAAAATATACTATGTTCACGCCCCGGGCTCGCTATATTTTACTTAGCCACGATTCTCGGGCCTGATCACGTGCACAATGAGCCATCGAGGGAGCCAGGGCGATTAGACGGCAGACGATCAAGGTATGTTGGGCTGGTCTGGATCTAGGAATCCTGATGATAATTGATTTCAGGCCGAGGAATCCTCGACAATTAAAACTCGACTTCGATGCCGAGATTCCGTCTTTTCTTAGACATGAGTTTGAATATATGGGAAACGTTTCGGCGGCGTTCCCAGAGGATATTACGCCAAGCATCCGCAAATCAGACGCGAGGGCGACGGGGTTCACAGTATTCTCAGTAACCTATTTCTACCCTCTCACCTAGTTGCGTGTTACTTGCTTTGTCATACTGTGATCCTTCTTGCTGCCCTCCAACGGCATCGACTGTTACAGAGGGCTAGAGCATAGAGGATGGCTCTGTGTCTGATCTTGGTTTAAATACCTGCCCTTCTAACACTTGCTTTTAAGGAAGAACGCAAAGTATCTGTGTATATTTAAGGCCTTTAGCCTCCGGTTTCTAGGAGTTTACTCCTAGCGTCCTATCTTCGCATTCGGAGTAGGTCACGTGCTATGTACGGGACCTTAGTGTTGTTGAGAATTCAAAGCAAACGTCACGTGTAATGGTTCTCAGACGACTGTCCATTTTGCAGTGATCTAAGGCCTATACTTATACATGTCCAAATAGCCCCTATTACCACTGAAAACCCATGTTTAGCTGAATGCCCTGCATAGCTAAACACCCTTGCACAGCTGAATGCCCCTGCATAGCTGAATTGCCACTGGTAGCCTTAGGCACTAATTTCCAACAAGTGTCAAGGGAGAGCTCGAGCAAGGTCTAAGACTCATGAATTAGATTGATCACGAAGAAGGAAGAAGAGCTGGAGAGCTCGCGAAGCTAGGTACAGGAGGAGCTTGGGCCATGACTGGTTGGCCCACCAACAAAGGAGATGCCTTGACAGTCAGACGATAAATAGTATCAATCAATCAATCATCATCTGAGTGATTAATACCACCAAAATAACCAGACGATGTTAGGCATGCTTGCTTCTCTAATCATCCTAAGACTATAGAATGTTAATGATACAATGCTTTGCTCCATCTTTATCAACAAAGACTTGAACGCATTCTGAATCCTCGACTTGGCACTCAGGACTTTTGGCGGCGTCGTTGAATTCCTGTGAATCCTGCTTACCGAAGAAGCAAAAGTATCCAACCCTGCGGTATTGTCCAGTTTCTTCACCAGTTGGCTGAAGCATTAGGCCTGACGCACAACCCCTTGAGTCGCGGTGTATAACAGGTGCAATGTGGACCTTGAGGCGCTCGTTTTCGGAAATAGAGAAGTCGTCAAAATATGTCGCGCCTGAAACTGATTTCCCAGCTACTATTATAGAACTATCTTCATCACCTTCGATATCGGCATAAATGAAATATTTACAGCTGAGTTGAAGGCTTGCGACTGATAATATTTCTCGAAATGGGCCCTGGGGGGCGGGGGTCATGTTCACGTCAAGCACTTTGACGCAGTAGGTAGCCATCGAATATTCTGCACTGTCAGGAACCTTGACTCGGCCATCAATTGAAGCCCATGACCAAGACGGCGCCGTGTAAGGTGATATCCTCATAGCCGTTTGAGTAATTCGCCAGCAGAGTTGCAATTCTAGGTCTTTCTTCCACATCCCAGCTTCAGCAATGTAATCGCCCCCTGTCTCGTCGACTGTCTTGGCTTGTACAAGTCGGGCTACCCCCGAAAGTGCGACCAATTTGTCTTTGCTGTGGGTCAACTTGCAGCCAGAATATAGTCCTACTATTTCATGCCAATTATCCTTCGTCACCGGTCCGTTCGTCATTCGTAAGCACTCAGTAAGGCCCTCCGGTAGGTCTTCTGGGAAAGTCTCGCATAGAATCTTTTTATTGCACTCCCAGAAGACTTGCGTCGCAGTAAAATGCAGAGTCCGATGAGGTAGAACACGTTCTTGCAGAGCCCACGCTCGAGCCGCCAGTGGCGCGTCCCGTAGAGATGATTCAATTGTTGCAGGGGCACAATCGTATAACACTTCTTCTTTGCCTGTATTTGCTTGAACCTGGCACCTCCACGACCAGTCTCGAGCAAAGAAGCACCCTACGCTTGCATCGGAAGCGCCAGAGGCTGCAATATTAATGCTGGAATCGCCATAGACAGAGCTCATGAGAGACGATTCTTGAGCCCAGTCATCATAGTCGTCCTGTAAGATGCACAACGAATCGATCCACAGATAATGAAGTCCAAGGTACCGAACTGTGTTTATTGCGTCTTGAAAGGTTTTCGGAAGTGCCTCAGAGGGTATTTGCTTTCGAAAATCTTCAAGTGTGCTCTTCTTCAGTGTTTGAAATGGAAGAGATCCCCAGCAGTGGCTCAAGGTAGCATACCGAGGGCAATTCTCTAATTCGGTAGAGAGGCGTAAACGAATTTGGTTTCCGCTTAGATCGATGAGTCTTGCAGGGATTCTTTGGGCGTCGACTACTTGACACGTCTCGTGAGACCTTGAACACTCATCGAACCAGATCTTCGAGATCGGCAATGCGTCTCTGGTGCTGGTCGAGGACGCCTCTTGAGAATCGTAGAGAATAGCTATGGGCAAAAGCAACATAAGTTTCGCGACTTGAAGGTTTGTGATAGATCAACAAAGATAACCCCTACCTTGATAAGGAGTAGGATTCAAGTCGATGACGAAGCTTGAACGAAGAGACTCAGTCGTCTCACAGCCCTCAACAATGGAAGGCAGATCTAAGAATATCCGATAGCCGTCGTTTCTATGACCATGGTGGTCATTCAGCCTTTTGTATACACTCAATCTACCTCCCAGTTCGTCAGATGCTGTTGTCAAGTATGATGGTATAATTTCCACGAAACCTCGCAGGAATTGAGCACAAAGACCACATCTAGAAGCAGATGCTTGGAGACAAATTAAGTTGTCACAATGCTGCGACGGGGCACTCCTAGCCTCCGAGATTTGTACCCAGTAATTGAATATGGTTTGACAAAAGCCACAGAGTTGAGAAAGCGGTCGTCGAATAGTAAGGTCGGAAGAACCGTAATCTTGATCTTTGTCACTTGCATGCCCGGGTCCAGGCCCATAGGTACCCTGATAGTCCTGCTGGGGATACCCGTCAAGTCTGTGGCCGCCCTGCTGCGCTGATCTAACTCCAGACGAGGAGCCCGCTCGTGCATCGTCTTCACCTTGTAGGCGCCGCGCTAGCTCAGAATTTGATTCGGTGTTGGGGTTTTCGTAGGGGCTGCCTGAGTACCCTGGTAGGAGACCTGGAGGAGGGGTTTCGGTGGGGTAGAGGGGCTCGGTGGGTTTCTCCCATTGTGATTTCTTGGTGTAGGTGTTGACATAGAGCCTGCTTATGTTAGAATGCTAGTCATGAGGATGGGGAGGGTAGAGGACGGTGTTGCGCCTACCATTCCGAATATTGCTCATTCCATTGAGCTCCCCAGCCCTCGGGAACATTTGGAGGTGGACGTCTGGCTGGCAGAAATAAATCGCTCATCGTGATTTGTTGGTTCAAGGAGTACAGAGCTGCTCTATTATAAAGGACGCCTCGAGAAGAGCGATGTATGAGCAATAGCATCCTCGCAAGATGTCCTATCTTTCATATTTACTGTACACTAACGACCAGGCTACAACGTACACTTTGCATACATGCCTCAGCTGATGTCGCCCACCAGCGCCTGGGAAGTTCCGCGGCGGCAAATGCCAGTGCGATTAAGTTCGTGGCTCTGTCATTGGAAGACTCTTCTGCCTCATTCCAGCCGCAGCTCACAAGACAACACAACACAACACAAGCGGCGTCTGCAGATAGTGTCTTTGCCAGTATCAAGCTCAGGCTGTCTGAAGATGCATGGTTGACGTAACTGGACACCTGCTATTTTAAATGTGAGATGTGACGGATAAGCTCGAGATGCTAACAGTGAGTGGCCCTTGGCCTACGGATCATGCCGCCTGTGGAGGCTGTCAATTGCGCCTGTGGCGGTCGGATGTTCCCGAATGGCATCCATGTGGGATAATCCGTATGAGTTGGCACCAATGACCGCCAGTGGCATAAAAGCGGTGAAGGAATTTGCGGCTCAAACCGCTGATGACACGACAAAGGCTGAGAGTTGGGGAATACACACCCGTGACGAGGCCCAGTAAACCTCAATGCTCTAAAACGGGTCAACCATCGTGGTGATAGGAAGTGCGCTAACTTATTATTGTGACGGCACGAACAAGTCAATAAGAAAAGAGGCGTCGATATACCATCACTTAGAATATTAAGCTAAAGAGAAAAGGAGAACAAAAGGAAGAGACTCCAGGAGGGGAGTCCTGCCTTTATAACATAGAAGGTGTCACGTGCTCGCTTGGTTCCTTGGCAGGTGACGTGCGCCAGCCAGTGCTGTCACAGTTATACACACAATCTCACCTAAGACAGGGTGCAAAGACAGGGGGCAAAGACAAGGGGCAAAGGCCCATTTTAACAACAAGACTGGACCAACCTTTAGATTGCTGAAACTATGGAGGCCACAACCAAGTCTTTCTGGATCACCAAGCCAAGGCAGGGACCCAATCACTCCGAGTAAGAGAAGGGGATAATTCAAACTGTCATATGACAGATATTGTGCAAGAAGGTCTCCCTCTGTGCTGGAGGATATTGCATACTACGTAGCACACGTGCTTATAATTTCTGCCTTTCGTCTCTTCGCGGTTAGTCTTTACTACTTTGAACAATATACTATTTGCGGACACGTAAGCATACATATCATGAGCACGTGATTTTGGAATAATCCCTGTCTATGTTACTATTGCCCAGATATTTGGGGATTTTTGCCCATACGACCCATATCCTAAACGATACTAAACGGCAGCGTGCCGGTGAGTAAGCAAACACAAATCCTTTTTGATGCTCATCGGGAAGAGCGACCTCCTTCTCCACCTTCTTCCCTTTCTGCCCCATTTTGTTCTTGTCAGACCTTTTGTATCTTGTCGCGCTGGAGTCAACTGCGAAGATCGTGATGGGCGGTTCGTCCTCCCGGCTTGCCTTGTCGCTTGACCCGTATAGGCCGACTGCTGTTTCTCCAGGTTGGGAAACGTCGATATTGTTGTTGTTGATGTGCTTCCCTGACTCCTTGTTAGCATCGGAATGGAGGGCAGAGGGATCGACTGGGCAATCGTATGGGGCCAGAGATGGGGTATTAAAGGACAACTGGCTTAATTCTTCTGTAAGAGTGTTGTTGATATATTCGTCATAGCCATTTATGGGTCCATGACATATCTTACTCGTTACGATTTCACTGTAGGGTCCTCTGACCAGCTTGCCCGAAGGGAATGCAAAACCTTTGCGGTAGAATATATATTCATGAATATTCATGAATAGCCACGTGATCTTAATAGATTACTATATATTTCATTTTTTAAAAAAGAACTAAGGTACCTATTAAGTAGCTTTATATAAGCTAAGCTAGTACTTATATAAGACTACTTAAATACTAATCTTCTATAATAATAAACTAATTATCCTCCTTAGAATTTTGTTTTTTCTCCTTTCTCCCCTTACTATTATTAATAAGTTCTTAAGTCAAGGTGATCCTAGAAGTATTATTAAGGGTTCGGTTAGCTTACTAAGCGTAGCCACCCCACCTAATTAGGTAGCGAGGTAGCGCTAGAGTGAGACTACCAGGAGCTTTACCAAATAAGGCTAGCTTAGGACGTGCGCGCGTCACGTGCACACTACTCAAAGTATTCATGAATATTCATGAATACCTTAATTAGAATATGAGTAGAATATAAGTAGTGGAAATATTTAATGAATAGAATATAAGTAGGGGCCACTACTCTACTCTACTCTATTCATTGTTCACACTAGCCCGAGCAACTTCAGAGATACAGTCTATTCTATTATATATACAGGTGAGGCATCTGTACTATGTTTAACAGGGCAATAAGGCGTCTAGGAAAGGAGAAATAAGCAATTGCATAGGCGAGGCGAAGAGTGATAAGCATCATTTATTATAGAGGCAGGAAAGCTGTATAATACACATACATGATAATATCAATAATGCTATAGTCATTGTACTAATAGGACCTCTCAAGACGCTCCATGACCTTCTCTTTTACGTTCCACTACTCGAGGTCTTGTTTCATTATAGCTCTCTTACTACTACCTGAATTCGTAGCCTGACGTAACTCAGTAGTCACCTTACGAGCCTACCGACATAAGTCTGGGTTTTTAGCGATATTTTCAGGCCTCGCCAAACCCAAGTCAACAACTTCACTTCGCGATAATTAAACAAGTATAAAGCATAGTATCTTAAAATTCGAGCGCATTAAGTAAAAGAACCGATATTTAGTTTTAATAACCTATTTAAAGTTTTTGCGAAATAATTTAAAATTGTTGAAGTTCTCTTTAGGGTCCTTTTATTAGCGAAATACGCTAAAAACCCAGACTTATATCGGTAGGCTCGTTACTCCGTCTCCCCTCCAAGTCTTGAAGTTCGCTGCTGTCCCTATATTCACCTTTCCCTCCGCAGATTTACTAGATGCTAAGCATAGTAGATATAACTAGAGCACAGGCCTGGCGGCCATATACCAGACTCGCTTCTATAGAGGGTGTTATAGGTTTGGATTGTAACCTGCAGTATTACATTCTAGCCCATTCGCCCTAGTCTTCTGCAAATCCCTTCGAAGACTCCTGCCTCCCGCCTCCCGCCTCCTGCCATCTTGTTATTTATATATACCTAGTTACTATACTTGAGTTATGTCGGTGAGAATAGTATATAGAAATATAAAGTATGCGTTGGCTCGGCTTGTTCTTTGCGTTATGTTGTGATCGATGATCAAGTCTATTAAATTAATGAACTTCTCTTCTCATCTTCATGAAACCAGAGGAGTTCGCTAGGGATTAATTATATAGTCGGAGGAGGCTTGGTATAGTATATATATAGGCTATAATACTACTCTATTCGGAGAGGAGGTAAGATGACTCTAGTTCTAATTATAGTATTAATAGTATTCATTGCATCCTTCGTCACTATAACTCCTTTTCTCGACTTTATCTACTATTCGGTAAGTAGATATTGGGAGATCTCGCTCGTATCTGCTATTAGTCCCAAGTTAGGCACGCTTTAATAGTAAGATTCGACGTATTACTAGCGAGCCGGGTCGTAAATTAGAGATATTTTAAAGGTTAAATACTCACTATCGAATTTTAACAAGTATTATAGCGACTATTTGGTATCTAATAATACCTCTAAATCCAGGCTATCTAATAGCGATACTAGGATCCAATTTACTAATAGTTTTACTATATAATTTAAAGCATTTTTTTCTCGTGGAGTGGAGTTGGAGTTGTGAAGTTGGGCTAGATCACGTGATAGAATTATGTTCTCTTTTATCCGAAATATAGCAGGACTAACTAATTAGACACACTGGTCAACTTTTAGCTCGTGCTTGTTTTAGACCAGATTTTGGCTAGATTTTGGCTCGATTCTGGCGATCTTTTTAGCTGTAGTCTATAATTCAATCCATCCGCTAGCTTCAATTCTAGCCTTTGCTACACTAGTAAGGGGGTTGTGGCTGCACGTAAGCCTCACCTCGTTTTATTATACTTCAATGAAACGAGGTGAGGCTTGCGTACAGCCACACCCCCCTTACTAGCATGGATAGTTCATAGCGGACAAAGGGATATATTAATGTGGTAGAGATTTGAGACCCCTAACCTATGAAGTCGTTCCGGCACATACGGTTTTCCGGTATATAAGGATGCACGTTACTAGTCTTACAGACACCTTTAAACTTATAGAGCTTTCGTAAGACTAGTAGAAATCTACTAGCCTTAGGGAGCTCACTAAATTTTAAGGCGTATTCATATGACTAGTAGAAATCTACTAGCCTTAGGGAGCTCACTAAATTTTAAGGCGTATTCATATGACTAGTAGAAATCTACTAGCCTTAGAGCTCGCCAAGCCCCTTAACATTATCACGTGATATCAATTTTTATTATATATCGTAGGGCTACTATATCTATAGAAGGATATAGTAGGGCTCTTATATACTTGGTATTTATATACTTCTTAGTTTCTATATAATATTTGGTTCGTATACTCTATATATTCGCTAGGATACCGAATATAGCCACTCATACCCCGTAGCTATATAATTTCTATATTTTCTTACCTTTAATACTTCTCTTTAGCCTATGACGATTTAGTACTTCCACGTAGTATAGGCTAGATACCAAGGGCTTTTATGCTCTTAGGCTAAGACTAAATCACGACCTTTAATATCGAGACCCCGACGATATCATCGCGATCGCCTATAAGCGATACCTATAATCAAGATCCGAGAAAAAAATTTCATAATATAACCCTCTACTTTTAACCTCCTCTTATATATTATAACTCGTTTAAATATATACCCACGACTAGAGGAAAGGGCTAGGCGAAAATATAAAGGGGAAAAAGGCGAGTTATAGTTATGGTCTATAAGAAGGATAGGGAGGATTTTGGTTAGATAAGAAAGGGAGCCATAAATAGACTACCGGGAATACTAGTTAATATCTAGATATATAACTATTTATACGTAAGAGGGGGCCTAGAATAGGAGGACCTAAGGCGACTACTATCTATCTAGAAAGCCTTTTACGCGAAGATATATATATGAGATAGAGGGACCTAGGGTATTTATTTATTTCTTTCTAAGGTAAGGAGCTAGATACCTATCTAGGGAAGACTATAGGTTATGATAGAATATGAAATAGTAGAGGGGAGTTTTACTAGTTTCTCCTCCTAAAAAGCTAACCTGCTTTATATGGGCTGTCTAGTCTATATGGGCTATACTATATAGTTAAAAACTGATAAAGTATATTAAAAGGAATAGAAAAAAAAAAAAAAAATTTTTTTTTGCTTCTCTTTCATAATATCATCTAGCGGCTATAGGTACAACTTTATATATATAATATCTAAAAATATATTCTATCTAAAAGCAATAAAGGAGTGCGGGGGAAGTATAACGGCTAGTACCTCTATATAATCCGCTAGGGGCTAGGTATTAGGGGCTAGGGGCGAAACGCGGGACTAAGCTAGGGATCTTGGTAAGACTCTCTTAAAGGTCGAGGGACTCCTCTCTTCTTTACCCCTTAGCTTAGTATTTTCAATATATGAGATTCTTTAAACCTTAAGCCTTAACTATTATATTAATCTCGCTATTATATAATACTAAGCTCACTTAACCTAGCCTATAGAGGCGATAGTAATACTCCCAATAAAGGACTAGGGTACTATATCCTTAGGGGGCGAAGATAGTTATACTACCCTTAATATTTGGTATTCCTCCCGAATCTCAAAGAAAAGAAGAATAATAATTAGTTATAGTCCGCTGATTCAAAATAAGGAAAGACGATAGTCGGCTCTATTCTACTAACTCAAAATAAAGAGGAATTAATGTCCTCTATAACCTAATTAACCTCGGAGTCCGGCCCTTAATTAGAATAGACGACGTCCTTGTCCTCTATAACCTAGCTAACCTTAGAGTTAGACCCTTAGCTAGACTAGATAATACCCCTCGCTAACTAATAAGAGAGAAAGAAATAGCCCTATCCCTACCTAAGGAAGGATTAGTCTAGTCTACTAATCTAAAACAAAAAAAGGATAATAATTAGCTTTAGCTCGCCGATTCAAAATAAGGAGAGCTAATAATTAGTTTTAGCTAGCTAATCTTAAATAACTAAGACCCCTTTAGGGCATAGTCTTAATAAATGATATACCCGGACTATCTAGCTTAGATAACCTTAGGCTAAGTATAGAAACCTTCGGCGCGGCGGGCAAAAGGCCCTAGTATAACGGAATAGAGGAGTACGACTTTAATATTATAGACCGCTAATACCGGGAGGCCTAGTATAGAACCTTCCCTAATAATGACGTAAAGATATGATTAGCTAATAGGGAAGTATAGATTAGTATAGATATGCCTAAGATACCTATTAAATGAAGGAAATTAATAGCTAGGGAAGACCTTATTAATAAATACTATAATATACTTAACTAATAAGCGGACTATAGCTAGAAAGCCTACGTTTATATTAACTAGTTAAATAATAGAATTAATAAATTAGAAGTAATTACTAACTAGCTTCGCGAAAAGGAGAGAACTACTTAGCTAGATATAGCGAAATAGAGGAATAAGTAGGTAGATATTCAGGAAAGTCGATACTCCCTAATAAGAGAACTACCTAGGGGATAATACTAGGGCTTAGTATTACCGGGTTATAGCAATAGACCCCGACTTGTCAGAATTAAGGATCCGGCCCTATTTACTAGTAAGAACGACTATTAGATTAATAACTAGGTCTTTAATATAAGGAATAAATTAATATAGAACTCTACTAAGTTTAATAGTAAACCCCTAAAGATTACCTATATAGTATAACTAGTCGCTAGAGACGCTAGGGACCTTATATGTGATTAACTAGAACCCGGTTTAGTTAAATAAATCTCGTTAGTTAAATAGATCTTTAAGATCCTCTAATAAGCCTATAGTAAAAGCAAAGAAATAGAGCACTAGGAGGTAAAAGAGGACTACTAATAACTTTAATAAGGAGATAAAGTATTCCCGGTATTCTAGGCTGAATTTACCCGTCTTATAACTAAACTAGGGAAATTAATAGACGACTAGTATAATAATCTAATAGATAAGATAAATCTGGAGCTACTTAAGAGCCTCGGAGATAAGAAGTTCAATATACCTAGGGATCTCACTAAATAGTATATAGAATAAGAGAATAGGCTTCTCTTAATTAAGAACCGGTAATCTAGAGAAAACCGCCTAATAGAAATAATCTACCGTTATACTACTCCCTGGACTAGGAAGAGCGGTAGTAATTAGGGACTAGCCGCTAACCTACGCCTAATGGAACTAATAACCTAACTAGCCTTTTCACGACTAAGGGAGCTAGTTCACCGGGAATTCAAGAAGAAATTAGAAATACCCGAGATACTTAACTATTACCTATATAGGAAGACTAGCTATATTAAAAAGGACTATCCAAATACCTATAAAGTCGCTTATCTTAAGGAAGACATATGGATAGAATAGGTGAACTAGACCTAGATAACGTGGAATATAATTCCTATCTACTATCTAAAGAGGAATCTAATAATATAACTCGGGAAAAGTCTAGCTCTAGGTATAGAGGTATTCTCCTAGAGTAAGAGCTCTACTAAGAACTAGTAAACCTCACTTAACTTATTAGTAGGGAGTAGTTCCTAGTTAAATATAGGGTCTACTAGAAGAGAAATACTATAACCTTTTAGTACTTGGTAGATACCGGGGTAAATACGTATACTCTAATTAACTAAAAGTATATCTGCCCCCTAACTAGAGTACTCTATATACTAGTATATATACTTCTAGACCTATCCCCCTCTAAGGATTTAATAGATAACCTAGTAAGGCTATCTAGTAAGTCGTTATAGTGGACCTAGAAATTGACTAATACCTCTAGACCTAATAATACTTCCTATCCGCTAACCTAGGCTCTTATGATATAATCCTAGGGAGGAAGTAGCTTACTAAACATGGTATACTACTAGACTACTAATAGAACTAACTTAGATAGCGGAGATACTATAACTTGGTCCTAAAGAGGATAAGTATAGAAGAATTAGAGGATAATAGAATAGTGTCCCTCGCCCCTCTATAAGACCTCCTTACTCGGAAAGCCGAATACTAGGCTAGGAAGGAGGAATTAAACCTTAATATTATTAATATAGGTAAACTAATAAACTATTCTATATACCTCGTCGGTATAGTAGCCTTTAACTTAGTATAAAGGATCCTAATAATTACGTCGGATCTATTACTATTAATGAGATTAACCACGAGCTAGAGAAATAAGGCCGGAAACTAAGGAAATACCTATCCCTATTAATAGCTACTAAGTATCCAAAAACCTACTTAGCCGGGTATTAGCTCGAACCCGTGACCTCATATATACTCTCGACGTGGATAAATAGGATACTCTCGGCGATACCTCGTTCTTTGACCCCGGTGAGCTATAGGAGCTTTGGACTATATTACCCTCTTAGCTTAATAATATAGCTAGTGCTTTCTCGAGAAAAGCGGTAGATATACTACTATAGTCTCGGCTATTCGACTATAAACTCTACTTCGACGGATAGACCCCTTAATAAGGGTAGCCCACCTCTATAAAATAAGCTCCCTAGAACTAGGAAAAATGCGGGAGTACTTAATTAAGAACCTAAAGAAGGGTTTTATTAAGCTATCTAATTCCCCCTTCTTATCGCTTATCTTATTATTAAGAAAAAGGATAGTAGCCTATGCTTTTATATCAACTATCGCTAACTAAATACCCTAACGAAGAAGGACGCTACCCTCTACTACTTATTACTGAAATACTTAACTATTTAGCGGAATTGTCGGTATTTACTAAACTAGATATTAGATACGTCTTTAACTAGATCCCGATAGAGCTAAGCTCTATGGTATAGGCGGCTTTCCGGACGAGGTATAGTTCCTATAAACCGGTAGTTTTACTATTTAGACTTTATAATAGTCCTATAATATTCCAGAGATATATAAACACTATCCTTATTAACTATTTAGATAGCTTCTACTCTACTTATATAAATAACGTCCTAATCTTTTCTAAGAATAAGAAGGAATACTAATAATATATCTAAATAGTCCTATAAAAACTCGAGGATACCGGATTATAAGTCAATATCTATAAGTGCGAGTTCGAGGTATTAAAGATAATATTCCTAGGGTTCGTTGTCTCTAATTAGGGCGTCTAGGTAGACTCTACTAAGACCGCTATTATCTGGGATTAGGACTCTCCTATAACTAAAAAGGAGGTTTAGTTATTCCTAGGCTTCTATAACTTCTACTAGAGGTTTATATAGGCCTATAGGCGAGTCTCCTACCCCCTAAACTAACTAATAGAAAAGGATATACTATCGAAGTTCACACTTAATGAGAATTAACGAGACGCCTTTAAATACCTTAGAGAGTTACTTATCTTAGTACCTATACTACTCTATTTTCGGTATAACTAAGAAACCCGACTAGAAACCGACTATTTAGACCTAGCTACTATAGGAGTACTAACCTAGAAGAGTACTAAGGACGGATAATAGTACCCTATTACCTTTTATTCTAAGGCCCTTAAGGACGCCTAGCTTTATTATAAAATCTATAATAAGGAACTACTTACTATCGTCTAAGGGCTATAAGAATAGCGGGTAGAACTAATTAGTCTACCTACTTTTCTTATTATTATAGACTATAAGGTACTTGAGTACTTTGGGACAAAGAAGCTCCTAAATAAGTAGTAGATATAATAGATAGATATCCTATTATTATTCTACTTTTAGATTACTTATTAGCTAGGTAAAGAGAATATAATTACTAATATCTTATCTAGGAAGGATAAGCTCACGACTATATAGAAGTAGGCTAAAGAGACTAAAAAGACGTATATAGTTTTCTATCCTAGTATAATCCTCGCTACTACTAATGAATTAGTCGCTATCCCTCCCCCTTTAAAGCCTAGGGGAATTAATGAACTAATAGTCACGAACGAGGTCATATAGGTAAATCTCATAGATCTATCTTTGGAGGATAATTAAGAGAAGGCTTACTAGAAGACTAACCTATAGGAGATGTCCAGAGATCACCTACTTTATAGTAAGAAGCTTATAGTACTAGACAGCTATAACTACTTATGAACTAGACTCCTTCGATAAATTCATAGTATAATAACTATAGCCTACCCTAGTCAAAATAAGACGAAGATCCTAGTTAAACGGCTCTACTAGTAGCTTAGCCTCTTAGTAGATATCGACTAGTTTATAGTAAACTACTACGAATACTAGAGATCCTATAAGCTAAGGGATAAGATACCCGGCTTATTATACCCCTTACTAGTCCCCTTAAGGATATAGGACGACTTATTAATAGATTTCTATAGCCCTGGCTCAATGAGTAAAGGATACGACAATATCTTTATTATAGTTAACCGGCTATCTAAATACTATATTAGTTTACCTACTATAAAGAATACTATAGCGAGGACTACCACTAGCCTCTTCTACTAATATATCTAGCGATTTAGGGGTTCCCTCCTAACTATTACTAGTGATTAAGGCCCCTAGTTTATTTTAGACTTTATAGATGAATTATCGAAATTAACTAGGACTAAACTAAAGCTCTTAATGACAGAATATACTTAAACCGATAGCTAGATAGAGATTATTAACTAGATAATTAATATATAACTATACCCCTTTATAAACTACTTTTAGGATAACTAGGCGAACCTACTCCCGGTACTTAATACCATGGGTACCGCCTACCCTCACGAATTAACTAGCTTATCGCCCTTAATAGTTAATTATAGGTATGAACCCTAACTAGACTTTAATTAGACGCTCTCGACTACGAAGTTTAAGACACTAAGAGAGAAACTAAATCGCGAAGAAGTATAGTAGTAGGCTAAGAGAATCAATATAGTAGTTACTTATACCTAATAATATATAGCTAAGGCCTAAGAACGATAGGCTAAATAAGCTAATAAGAAACGGCGAGAACCTAACTTTAGCCTAGAGGATATAGTCTATATAATTAAAAAGATATAGAAAATGGACTAACCTTTAGATAAGCTAGACTACCCTCTCGCTAGACTATTTAGAATTATTTAAATAGTCAGCTATTCCTATAAATTAGACCTCCTACTATCCTATAAGATATAGCTAATCTTCTATATAGATAGACTTCGTAAGGACCCGGGTAACCCTTTACCCGGCTAGATAAATAAGGAGCTAGACTTAATAGAGGTAAACGGTGAACTAGAATAGGAGGTCGAGAGGATCCTATCCTCTAGGATACTTTATAGTAAACTCTACTATAAAGTAGAGTAGAAGGGATAGGATATAGACGACGAATAGTACCTTATATTAAACTTTAAGAACTCTACTCTAGAACTCCGAAGATTCCACGAGTAAAATCCCGATGAAGTAGGACCTCCTATCCACTTAAACTACTAGATTAGATATATAGAGGAGAATAAGTTCAACGAAAACTACCCTAATAATAATAAACCCTAGTATAGGGGCTCTAGGATCTAGAGGAGGAGAAGAAAGAACTAGATATTTTCTAGGTTTTGTCTAAACCTAAAGTATATTCCCTTTATTTAGCTATATGATTTAGTACTACATTCCTTCCCTATAACTAAGCAAAAACCCCCCTTTTATTATACCTTAATATATCCTACTACTGGAATAGCTCGCTTAGGGAGAGGTGAATCTATAAAGCTAAGACAGGAGTAAATTTATAACTTTCTACCCTATAAAATATCGCGAAATCCCTCTTAATTACCTTAATTCCTATAACTATATCTATTTCTACTACTACTAATACCACGACCTAGCTATAGATATAGCTCAAGAGAATAGCGATATAGGCACCTTACTAGACACTATATTATCTATTCTTAATATATTCTAGAAGCTTGGCCTAGATAGTAGTATTACTAGTACCTTAGCTTTATTCTATACCTAGATAATAGACGTCTATATTAGCAAATCTGCCTATATAGACGCCGAGGGTAATATTATCCCTAGGGAGTAGGTTAAGATATACTATATAGCCTATAAAGCCCTATATCTAATTCCTAAGGTTACTACTAAATAACTTATTATAGAATAGGAAGAAGAAGATAAAAAGAATACTCCTACTAATAGAACTAATACTCCTACTAACGGAATTAATATTCCTAATAGCGGATTAGATATAGCTATAGATATTTCTAATAGCCCTAGCCCCTACCTAATATAGAAATACCTAATACCCCTCCTCTAAGAAGTAAGACTAATAATATAAACCCCCTTCCCGACGAAGTTAGAGATTAACTAGATGATAAAGCGGCGGATTTTAACGAGGAAGTCTATAACCCTAAGGGCTCCCTTAGCAGATTAGATAGTAGTAGCGATAGTCCTACCTAGGATAAACCCCTTATCCTTCCCCTTACTAAGAGAAAGCCTATTATTCTTATTAACCCGGCTAAGAATAAGTCCTTTAATCTCACTAGAGAGGATAACAAGAACCCCTAAGATATTAATCTAATAACTAAGAAGACTAAGAACGACGTCTAAAATACTATAAATAGCTTCAGGAATATTATTAAAACCCCCTTAAAGAATACTAAGAAGCCCTCCAAATCTTCTAAGAAGAAGAAGAGTAATAAGAAAGTATAGAAGATTACCCCTATACTAGAGAAACTTAAGTGGAAGAGAGTAGAGGAGAGCGAGGAGTCTAATAAGGAGGAATTAGCTACTAATAAAGACGTAGGATATATTAGTAATAAATAACCACTTACTACTAGCCTAGGACCCCGCTATAAGCGCTAGAGTGAGACTAAGGTATAGCGAAAGCTCCTAAAAGCTAAGGAGGATAAGGAATACCCTACTAATATTAATAACCTAGTAGAAGCTACTAAGAAAGAAGTTGGTAGGGACCTCTAAAAGGGCTATTTAGAGAAGGTCATGAAACTTAAAGTTATTAGATTCCACGATAAATATACCTAATTAGCTACTAAATAGTAGATAAATAAGACCCTCGAAGAATAACTTAATAATACTTTTATTAAGCTCACTAAGGCTAATAAGACGATCAAGAACCTCTAGAAAGAAAATAAGCGACTAAAGGATAGTACTTCTAAGTTAATAGTTAATACTCCTAAGCTAAAGGCTAATACCCTTAAGAAGAAAAAGGCTAAGAAGTCCTCTAAATTAAAGCCTAACTCGACGAATACCCTTAATCTACCGGTACCTAACTGAGCCTACCTATTAGTAACCGTCCCACTATTAGCTATCGTATACGTAAGTATCCTAGATAATATTATCAAGGCTAGTATTAGTATAATTCGGGCGACGGATAAGGAGGATTAGTCGGAACGTATAGAAAACTGGGTTAAGCTAGTAGAGTTAAGACCATGATTTAACTATAAGTAGCCGCTTTAAGAGGACGAAATAGGGTAGATAGACGCGATTTTTTTTTTTCCTTTATTCTTTACATGAAATTATACCCTAAATAAGGGTATTTAGGATTTTCCTGCGGGGGGGTAATATGACAGCTAGTACCTCTATATAATCCGCTAGGGGCTAGGTATTAGGGGCTAGGGGCGAAACGCGGGACTAAGCTAGGGATCTTAGTAAGACTCTCTTAAAGGTCAAGGGACTCCTCCCTTCTTTGCCTCTTAGCTTAGTATTTTTAATATATGAGATTCTTTGAACCTTGAGCCTCGACTATTGCATTAATCTCGCCGTTATAGGAAGGTTAAACCACGGTATAAGAAATGCCATCTAACTACCCCATCTGCCTCACTACTACGAAGGTTAATAATTAAGTTCGAAGAAGCTCACTCCATCTATTAGATAGCCTCGCGCAACGCTTCATAACTCATCTCGGATATCGTCGGTGCCAGAGACTTCTATTTATTAGCACGCTATGGCTAGAATAATAGACTAGGTAACTCACCTGTGACAAGCAACTAACTATCTTTCCTAGTCTTCCCCCCAGATTCAAGTTCCCCTTCCACGAGCGTCTTTATATCCTCTTCTACTATACTCTTATCTAAGTGCCTCTGCAATTGCCTCTTTATTATCTCATTGTGAATTTGAAAGAAGTAATCCTTCCGGTAGACGTCTTTAATCTCGGTTCTTAAGCTCTTCTTCGTATTCGTGAGTTGCTTACGAAGGCTGTCGAGCTCTATCCGCTTCTTCTCCGGGGCCCGCTTAATGAACTTATACTCCTACTTAATCTCGGTATATAAGGCCTTAGATCATCGCTCGAGGTCTATAATATCGAGATCTATTACTAGGAGGTGGTCTATTACTTCGCTAGGGACCTCCTTTAGGGCGCTAGGGTTATAGCGAATACTCATGTATATAAAGGCCCGGGTAAGTCCATTATCTGAGATATTACTCTCAAGGAAGGTGTCCTATATATTAAACCGGACTATGTGATTAATATATGCCCCGTTAAAGACTCCGGCAAAGGGATCATGCCTCATGACCTGATCACGTACTACGTCCGACGTAATACCTAGGAGAGCTATTAGCCGCGAGAAAGAGATAAGATTTAGATAGGATATATACTATTAATTATGTTAGTAGTGCCTCGACGGAAGTAATAGGTCGTGAGCTTATCTTTAAAGCCGGTAACTTTCCTAAGATAGTTAATATAGGAATAGTAGGTTAAGTAGGTCATGGGTTTAGTCTGTGACTTTACTAGGCTAGTTATGGGCTGGACGGACTTACGGAAGATAGGTCGCTTAAGCTATTCCGGCTTCTAGTATACCTTTATTGCCCTTATCTTCTACCCTTATAAGTTCATAGAGAAGAAAGGCTTAGCGGATATATAGCCGTTAATGAAGATCGCGTTATCGCGAATCGCGCGAGTTAAGATATAGGAGATTAGATAGAGGATAGGGAGAGGGTTCTCTTAGAATAGGAATATCGTACTATAAGTATAAGTTAGCCTGGGTTCTTATATATAGCGTTAAGAGCGACGAACGGTTTAGGCTTATTATCTACCCCTTTATAGTACCACAAGTAGACCTCTATTACCAGGATATCTCGCTCGCCCTCCTTCGGGTTCCTAATAATCTAGAGGTAGATATCCTCGTAATAGAGTGCTTTATACTTCCGTCTCGCCTCCCTAAACTCGTCGAGCTCGTCCATATCGCCGTTCTGCCACACCGGCTACCCGGCACCGTCGAGCTCGACCGTGAAGCAGTCATCGGTGTCCTTAGTTATAGTAATATTAGTGCGATCGCTGCTATAACCGCTATCGCGGTCGGCGGTCTCGTCCATACCTTCGTCGTCGGGAGTTGCATTATCGACGTTATTATTAGAGTCGAAGAGGAGGTCGTTCTCATACTTAGGGCCATTACTAGCGTCGCTATTATCGTTGAACCCAAGGCCGTCGTCCATATTACTATCTTCGTCGTTATCTATATCCTTTCTCTCCTAATGTCGTTTATTCGTGTCTATCTCATCCGCTTCCCCGAGAGGGTCTTCGCTAGCTTTACCCTTCGAGGAGTAAATGAACTTGGCGGGTTAACCGCTAGTATAGGATTAGAATAGTAAGATTGTGGCGACGTTATGTCGGTCGTCCTCGGTGGGATAGATATGCTTATCCCGAGCCTAGTGCTGGACGAGGAGGAGAAGCAGGTCGTCTGGTCCAGCCATAGGCTTAGATTTGGACGTCGTATCTAGTTTAAACTTGACCTTTAGCGTGCTATTAATATACTTTACTCGGAGAATTAGTATTCCATATAAGAGTAGCAATAGAGGGGTTATATACCTTAACGACCTCGTTTAAATCGTTTACGTCTACGAAGGAGCCATTAACTCACTAATAGAGTATCTTAAAGTCCCGCTAGTACTAATTAATAGACTTCCGTTTCCCCTTCTTCCGCTTTATTACTAAATAGGTCTCACAGATCTAGTGGAGGAATAATATCATCCTCCCCTTATTATAATTCTACTCGAGGATAGCTATACGCCAATGCCCCTAACCCCGATAATTATAGTATCTGCCTCTTATTAGCCTAGCCTAATTAGACCACCCAGATCCAAGTTAGACCGGTATACCTAATAAATTTCTGCCTAATATAGTAGATATTAGCCTTAGTATTATCGGAGTCCAGCGGCTATAAGAACTGCTTCTTATTTAGATTAACCTCTATATATTAATAGTCTTCCCCGCTAAGCATCTGCTTCTCCTTCTCCTTTAATATCCGGCTAGTATCCCTATATCGCTTGAGAATATTCTCGATAGCTTTCAGGGTCTCCTCCGGTCGAATTAGGATCATAGGGGCTATAGAGGGGTAGAGGAGAAGGGTACTTTTTGAGAGAATCGAGTTCGATAGGCGCTAAGGAGGGCGAGATAGCGACTTCGAGAGGGTGTTAGCTAGAGAATGAGAGAGTGAGAGGGGAGGGAGGGCAACTATAAGCGTTCAAGGCAGTTATGATATTTATAGAGTCGTGGATTAAGGCCGCGGGAAGCGAAGAGCTTCGAGAATCTTCGCAGAGGAGGAAATCGTAACCCGGGGACGTGTTCAGCACGACGAGGGGACCCAAGGCTCATTGAGAGTTCGGCGCCTATAAGAGGGAAGATGATGAGCGAAGGATTATGTCTATTCATGCGAGAGTTAGAGATAAGCGGAGGCTTCCAGAACATATATAGCTTAGACAGCCATCAAGATCCAGGGGGGGGTGCACCGCCATGACTAATGAATAAAGGGGATCCATTTTGGGTCACCTCTGGGCCAGCTTAAAGAGGAGGAAGCAGTTTTTGGGTCGTCGTTTTCGGGATCCGCGTCGTCGGACAAGGAGCCTGTTGAAGCTTGAATCACGTGCGTAGCAATGCTTCCGCATAAACGATACTGAATTGACTACTGTTCTACAGTGGAATGTAGCCTGGCTATATAGCCCTGAACGCCCTAAGTCACATGCCCTATGGCCCCCTAAGCAGTGAGCCTATATCTATGCCTAGCTGAACTGATTCCACCTTACAGGGCATACCTCAGTATGCCCGGTAAGCCTAGGGCATAGTATACCAGTAAATAAGCTCCCAGCTATTTAGCCTAATTAGTGCACAGCCCCATAGCATTCAGCCCAGGCTCCCTAAGCCCCTAAGGCTTAGTTCAGGGCGACCTCCATTAGGTGCCTCAGGCACCTAATTTCAACAGAGCCGCCAAGCGAGCGCCCGCACGTGAGCCGTGGGCGGGTTAAGCGAGCGGTCGAGGCAGCGTAAAACAGCGTCCCAACCCCCCCGGATTCGGCAGCCCAAACCGCCTTACTCAGACTTATTATATGGAAATTCTCAAGAAGCTGCTTCACGTAAGGTAACTGGCCAGCTATACCAATACCCGTCGCGAATAACAAGACTATTCCGTACTCATCGAGGTGTATCTCCTTGCCGTAAGGTCCCTCAACGATGGCTCTCAATTCGGTGGGTTGGGATGGGCTGCTTCCACTGGGAAGACTTTGCGTAAATCCCGTCTACCGTTAAATGATGAAGACGACAACGTCCTGATCTTTATCATACGGGTACCACCACGCGACCATATATGGGTGTAATTAAAAGAAAGCGCTATAGCTCGCTCCTAGGACGTAGAGGTATACGTATTAACCCGCTTGGTACTTCTAAGGCCTCGAGATCTTGGTATAAACTTAATAAGTATCCGGTAGGGATTTAATAGAGACTTTGTATGAGTATTCCCAATTGCGGAAGTTCCGATAGAGTTTTTGACACGTCCGGAGAAGGTACAAAGATGCCTATATATAACATATAACGAGGAGATATATCGTTGGTATACTAAGTAGCTTCTCCGGAACATGGATCCAAATAGCGATTACGATAGTCACTGCCAGAACTCGATGGATATTTAAGAAGGTCTCATAGAAATAACGTCACGCGATTAAAAAGGAGGTAATTAGAATAGCGGTCATCGTAGAGGTAGCCTGGTTCATTTGGTTAGTAGTCCTCGTTTTAGCGGGAGGCGACTCACTACCAATGCCGCTACTTGAGTTAACGAGTATAGGTTAGGCGTCTATGATACCACGGCAAGAATTACATGAATTACTCCCTCGATCACGGCTACCCGCCCCATTCAACGACGGATAGTATTATAAGCCTCGTATCCAAGTCCACAGCTACTAATAATGGAGTTCATATAACTTCCGAGAGTAAGAGGAACGAGGTTCACTATAGATAATAGTCCTATTCGCTATAAGGCCTTTATATAATCATCTATAAGGTAAATGACATTGCCTATAAGGAGAGTAACGACTAAGAGCATATGATATCGAGTAGTACCTCTTATATACTTATGAACCCGCGGATAAAAGACATGCTTAAGAAAATAGTACGTCACGTAGGTATACAGAAAGCTAATCAAAATCCCTAATATGTAGAAAATAATTAAAAGGGCAGTAATGGCTATAAGAGCCACGGTATACTATTAAGTGATATCCATATCCTAGGGGGTCTTAGTGGGATTAATATAGTATAAAGACTAGACGTATAGTGTAGGAGAAATGACGTAGGCCCCGATAGATTAGCTTATGGGAAGGCGTTCAAATTAGAAGCTAAAAGTTACTATGGTATTCAGTATACTTGGTATCTTAAATATATAAGCTAGAAGTAGCGCCTCCTAAGATGCCAAAAGTTGCTATATTTAGTATACTTGGTATCTTAAATATATAAGATATTAAGCTCTAGTAATACGCCTCTAGAAGTGACGCCTCCCAAGATGGCCTCTAGAAACGGCTAGTCCCAGAATCCCCTCTAAGACCTCCAAAAGCGGTGCCTCTAGGGTAGTAGGCCTGGATTCGTCACTAGACTCATGAAGAGGCTAAGGATATATAGTAAGAGCATCCGGTATTGCTCGTCGTACACCTAAGCGAACACGTGACTACCCCTCACTAAAACCCACACTTCACCGCTTTTTTTCCTACAAACCACCATTTTTCTTCTTTAATTATTATGTAATTTATTAATATGGAAGACTCAACCTCAGATTCAGAGTCAGATATATCAAATGTCCTCTCTCTAGAGGTTCTTAAGAAGCACTAGCCTAATGAGAACTGGAAAACCCCTATTCGCTCTACTATCCGCTCCCTCCGCCGGTAAGGGAAAAGCTATAGCTAAATCAGGGAGGTTACAGGCCTTTCTAGGTCCATAATTCAGTATATTATCAAGGCCCCTAGCTCCCGTACGACACGAAAAGGCCTCGCTACCAAGCGCCCCGTTCTCAAGTAAGCCGATGTGAAGCGTATTTTCCGATTCGTCTCTGAGTCCTGGACTAATCGTATTAAGTCCTGGGGACGAATCAGGTACGAGCTCAGATTAGAAGCCTCGATTACGACAATTCGCCGAGTAATGAAGGAGCATAGGTATCGCTGCTGTGTCGCCTGTCGTCGTCCCTTTATTTCCAAGGAATAAGCCAAAAAGCGACTCGCATTTACGCGAAAATACCGGTGGTAGGGTACGGCGGACTAGAAGAAGGTTATATAGAGTGATGAGGCTATATTTGAGACTAGAAAAAGAGGGAGACTCTGGGTCACACGTCGGCCGGATGAGAAGAATCACCTAGATTATATACAATCCGTATACAGGAGTGGGAGAGTGAGTGTGATGGTATGGGGAGCGATCGGCTAGGATTAGAAGTCCCCGCTTATTTTCTTAGTAAAAGAGCCAGGGAAAAAAGGGATCTATAGCATAGCCTACTTGAACCAAGTCCTTAATCCTGTTATTTTCCCTTGGTTCGATTCCCTATCCGTAAAGTAGAAGGAGGAGTTTTTATTTATAGAGGACGGGGCGAAGATCTATAAGGGTATAGCAAAACTACCCCGTAAGTTACGTGGATTATATAGGTTTGATTAGCCTCCCTCTTCCCCTGATTTAAATCCAATTGAGAAGATCTAGAGATGGATGAAAAATGAGATTACAAAGCTAGAGACTATTCCTACCTTAATTGAGGATATGAAGGAGGTCTTACAAGAGTTATAGAATAAAGTTAATCTAGTAGAATAGCGATATTTGATAGAGAGGCTTACTTGTAAGGTAGAGGACGTGATTATTAGTAAGGGTATAGCTACTATACACTAAAGCCTTAATAAATTAAGTAATTTAATTATTTTAATTATCGTATTGAAGTGTGGGCTAAAAAATCGCGATTTTGGTGGGGTTAGTGGGGTAAAAGTCACGTGTACGACGAGTAATACCGTATGCTCTTACCTAGACTATAGCTCTCTCTTTAGTCGATAATTAAATCACTAAAGCTTGATTTTCTAATTAGGTTCCTAGGCTAGGGAATCTCTAATACGCCAAGTATCTATGTATAAATAATAGCGAAAGAAGAGGAATACTTAGGAGAAGTTTTGACGAAGGAAGATTAGCCTTATTAGTAAAGTAGATAATCTTTACTACTTCTTTAGTACAGATATCTTCTTAGTTATCTAAAAGAGAGGTAGATATTCTATGTATATCTTATTAGATGAGCTTTACTAGCCGCCGACTAAGGAGTAGATCGTGAGTCTCTTTATTACTATATAGAGATCATAACTAATAAGCTCTCAGAAATAGAGCTACCCCCTACTAGAGATGAAGACCCTAGTAGACTTTAATGTTATTAAAGGAGATGAGAAGGCGACGTGAAAGAATAATAGGTTTCAAGATTTATATTACTTAGCGGAAGGCACTAGAGCACTGACTTAGACGAGTTTTATTTGTCTAATTATTAGAGATTTACTAAGAGGTTATGAAATATACTTATAATAGTTCTATAATAACTTAATAAAACGAATTCAAATTAGAAATACTATATATCTAAATAGTATAGAACGAAAATTTAAGTTTATATATTACTATTACTAGAAAAGCGACGCTTTATACTAGTTATTTGAGTAGAGCACCCGCTACTCTCAAAGGCTGACTCTATAAATGGTCTATATGTGACTTTTAAAATACTATAAATGCTTGAGGACTAGCCCCTGAGATTTGTATATAGGGTAGTAATAAGAGATCGCCTCCTCTAGTATAATACCTTTTAAGTAAATACATTTAACGTAATCCCTTATCTTCGAAATATAGCAAAAGTAACCTATCCGCTCCTTATAGCTCTTTAATTCGTTACTAATATAGATTAGGTACTAGGTCTTAGTAAGGATAAGAGGGAAGGGCTTAAGATAAGGTAACTCCTCCTTAATAAGAGGTTAGGGTAGGAGAGTAACCCGGAGTTAGTACTATTAGGGCACTTCGCGGTAGTAGTAGAGCTAGTATAAGACTAGCGGAGTGGATCCGGCGCTTAATAATATCCTATAGGGTAATATCCGTAATATGAGTATAGATAAGTTTAGTTAGCTATATCTATTTAGGGATCTAATATTTAACTACTAGCTTAATATACTCTTCTTCCTACTATCTACTATTCTACCTCTCAATATCTTCTATTAGGTAATAGCAGAAGTAGTTAGCCTAGTATTCTTTAGAGATAATATTTCAACGCTAGGTCTAGGTATTACTAATCTCTATAGTAAGGCGCTAAACTTCTGCCTTAATCCCTATTCCCTAGATCCTATAAGCCCTGGCTTTTAGCTCCTCTCGCTACTACTTAAGGGTAATAATATCTGGATCTAGGGGAAGTACTATAAGAATATTATTAGGCACGTGAACTAGCGCGTGAGGATTATATATAAGGCTTATATAAGTAAGTATATAGAGGATGCTATCTATAGAGGGTTATTTAAGGATAGTAGATAAGATATTAAATAATACTCTCTTATTAATATAGGCCCCGTTATATACTACTAAGTTTGGGTTATATCTTATAACTTAGTCCCGAACTATATCCGTGGCATTACCTAGATATAAAGAGTTAGTAAAGTAGACTATACTTGAGATATTATAGAAAAACTTATAGTTAATAATATTAGCTATCCCACGTCAGAAGTAATAGCTAGTTAGCTTCTCTAGGAAGCCTGCTATAAGCCTAAGGTAGTTTAAGTAGACTATAAATTAAGAGTAGGTGAGAGCCTATATTAGGGAGGTTATAATACTATTCGCTATTTACTTATCTTAATAGAAGATTAGAGTCTTGAGCTTCTCTTACTTCTAGCTTAATAGTATATATATAACCGGGCCCTATACCTTATACTCAAAAACCCGCTCTATAGTCATTAGGCTAGGTGCCTTAAAGGCTTTATCTATAATGACTAAGGAGACGAGGTAGGTAATAGGATAGAAGATTAGGTTATCTACTTTAGTAAAAAAGAATATCGTGCTATAATAGTTAGTTAGTCTGCTTTTAGAATATATTTTTTAAGGGAGGGGTTCATTGACTCACGGCTTTAGGTATCTCTTAGCCCCCTTATAGTAAGCTAGCTTAACCTCTATAGTAAGTATACCCTGCTCTCTAGCTATAGGGTTCCATATAACTAGGAGGCGGATATCTTTATAGTAGAGTATATTAAATTATCTAAGTTCTACTTTAATATTACTTATAGTAATACTATTATTGGAACTATTATTATTAATCTTAGAGTCCAAGTTAGTAATAGCGCTATCGTAGTTATTATCGAAGCCAAAATCGGTATTAGCGTTAGCTTTATTATTATTAAGGCTAGGAGTCCGCTTCTTCTTCTTTATATTAACTAGCTCTACCGGCTAGTATCCCGTAGCGAAGAGGAAAAGTAGGATTAGTAGGAACTATACGTGATACCGCTCTATAGGGAAGGTTAAAGTATCGTATACCTAGTAGTAGTTAAGTAAGAGTAAGAGGTTATTAACGCTAAGGACGGGCTTCTCTTTAACCGTAATATTGAGCTTAAAGTCCGTTATTAAGTTACTATAGATATACTAAATAAATATTAGTATACTCGAGTAAGGATAATAATTAAAGAGGAGTACCTATACTATGAGAGCCTCTTTTATATTATTAGTATTCATATAGCGGCTATTCTCTTAATTAAAGAGTATCTTAAACTATAAATAATATTAGTAGACTATACTCCTCTTCTTTACCTAATCTACCTCGTAGATATGAATAAGGAATACTATCATAGTCCTTTAGAATAGTTCCGAATTATTATATACTAGTATTAACCTTAGGTAGATAGGTATAAACCTAGTTTAGAAGTTAGACTAACTACCTATATGAGGTCTTTAATTAAGTATTTACTCTCTTACCTACTAAACTTATTAATAATATCCTAGAAGTTATCTTTTATAGTATTAGCGTAGTTACGCTTTATGGTTATCTTATTATATTAGTTAATTAGGTTCTAGTAATATTTGGGAGGGTATTACTGGATCTTCGGTTAGGACGATAATATTTAATATAGTTATTTAGGTATACGAGATTTAGTAACGAGGTTTAAGGTAGTCGTAGATTAACCTTTATATAGTTTCTTATAATATTATAAAGGTAGAATCGTTTAGTCTTAGGGTAGGGTAGTCTAGAGTAGGATATCGTCGTGCGACGTACTAAGTTAAGAGATAGGAAGATAGGGATAGGGATAGTAATAGGGAGGGTACGTATATAAGCATAAATAACGGGCAGTGCTATAGTGACTAACGAGATAGGGAGCCCCCCGGAAACGGGGGGAGGAAGTAGAAAGTCGATAATTAGGAACAGAGAAATAGAAAGGGTTAATTTGGACGAGTTTGAGCTTCCTTCGCTACAACGATTAGCTGGGGGGCACACGCGCGGGAACACGTGATTAGTTTTCGGGGTTAGAGGCTGCTTAAAATAGCGGCTATACCCCCCAAATCCGGCAGCCCTAATACTATAACCACGCGTAAAATTATATTATATATAATAAATATTATTAATTAAATATTATAATAAGTTTTAATATATATAAACCTTTAATTATTATATTTATTATTAATTATTAAATAAATAATAATTAATAATATATATATTATATAAGAAATAAAGTATATTTATTATTTTATTCTTTATAAAGAGTCTTTAAAACTAATTATACTATTATTTTAATAATTAATTATAAATTAAATAAATTAAAATAAAATTAATTCTTTAAAAAGTTTATTCTTTTTTAATTTTTAAAATATAAAGTAACTTCTTATATTATTATTATAGTATTTAATTAATAATATTTATTATTATAATAATAGAATTAATATAATAATTAAAAAGTTTAAAGTTTAAAAATTATAATATATATTAAAATTTAAGAGAAATAAAAGTAAAACATATTTAAAACTATTAAAATATTAATTTAATAAGTTAAGTTAATATAAAATTAAATTAATATTTATTATTATATTTATACTTATAATGAAAAGATTAAAAAATATATAAACTTAAATTAAAAAAGAAAAATTAAAAGTTTAAAAAAGAATTAAAAAGCTTATTAATTTAGTAATTTTATTAATACTTAAATAAATACTTTTATTATAAGTTAATTCTTTAATATTAAAATAATAAGAACTTATATTTATTTTTAAAAAAGTTAATAATAATATAAAAAAGCTTTTATTAAATACTTTAATTAATAAAATATATAAGAATAATAATATTATAAAAGAATTAATAATTATTTAATAACTTTTTAATAGTATTTAAAGCTTATTATTTAATAAAAAACAGGTATATATATTATAAAGCTTCTTTAACTTATTATTACTTAAGTAATATATAACTATCGGTTCACTAGTAATACGTAGTACTATTACGTTAATATCGTGGAATACTAATTACGTTAGTTAGTGAAGTTGTTATATTCTATAAGTAGAGATTATAGTATCGAGGTTCTAATATATGATCCCTAAATACGCTAATCCTAATTAGTGCTAGTATGTCCCGTTTCCCGTATATCTCATGTCTTATATATAGGAAGCGAGGTCATATGACAAGATCACATGACCTCCGGGAAACTATACTAATAATAACTTAAATATTAAAAAAAGAATAATTCTTTTCAAATAAATTTATTATATTTAAGTTAATTACTTAAAGAAATTATTTTATAAATAATAAAAAAACATTAATTTAAAGAATTTAAGCTTTATATTATTATTATTATTATTATTATTATTATTATTATTATTATTATTATTATTATTATTATTATTATTATTATTATTATTATTATTATTATTATTATTATTATTAAAATTTATAAAAAATAATAAAGAAGTATTTTAAGTATTATATATATTTTATATATAAACTTATATATATACTTAAATATAAACTTATAAATATAATTTTATATATTTATATAAGACTTACTTTTACTTATTTTTCTTTTATATTTTCTTTAAAAATATTTTATTAATTAAAAAGCTTAACTTAACTTTAATTTTAATTATTAATTTTATAAATTTAATAAATAAAATTATTATTCTTAATTATTAATATAAATATTAATTCTTAATTTAATTATAATATATCTTAATTTAATTAAAGCTTAATAAGAACTTAATATAATTAATTTTAATAATTTTAAAATTATTATAAATCTTAAAATATTATTATAATTAATTATTTTAACTATTATAAGCTTTTACGAATTCAGTGTTATGCGGCTATCTAAACGTATCACACCCGTTATCGCGGAACGGGACGACGATATATGCCGAGCTATAGTGAATACGGAACAAATTAACCACTAATAGCCCCCCTGAAGCCACGTAAGTTTCGGCTCTGGGCGACACATGTAGCCAGCATACTTTCCGCTCTTATTAGGTGGCGCAAAGGCTGTACCCGCAAGTAATCTTGTGCGGCTAATACTAACCTAATCTATAATCTAAGAGGGACGCGGCGCTCGTTTACTAGTACTATCGTAATATCAATTCCATGGGCAATATTATAGCCTGGGCTATATCGTACGTGCCATTTATTAGTCTTCCTAACCCTAGTCCAAGGGTGAGAGTTAGTTCAGAGAGAAGCAAATAAGTCACATAGCCTTATAGGTATATACTACACCCGAGGCCACGACCTCTAGCTATTATTCCAAAGCTCTAGCTAGTATAAGCTAAGTCCTAGTCAGGTTAATTATAATCCTATCCCTTAAGCTCTATCCGAAACTATATTTATTGATCTACCTTTTAGTAATCCCTTTATCCCCTCTTAAGATCCCTATCTTCTCCGCTCCTAGACACGAAATATAGTAAGCCACAAACCACTAGCCTCGTCTCGACTCATCTCCTATAAGAGTAAACGATCGCCTATAATAGCTACCGTCGACGTCATAACTGTAATTCCTATCCCTGGGCTTCACTAGCCCTTTACCGCGGATAATATAACGAAGTTAACTATCACGTAAGTATAGTTCCTCTCACTAGGCCTACGAGTTCATATTAATCAGATATCCGCTAATAAAGGTATAATGAGAATCCGCGTATTGAAGCTAATATGAATATTAATATGATTTATATCAAAGCACTTCTGGGTATTATTAATCGCTATAACTAGTATAGGAAATTCGGCTTCTACCTAGTCCACCGATATGACCCTATCCCGGACAGCACGGTTAGGCTCGAGTCGAACCTCGGGTTGTACTAGGCAAATAGAATAGGGTTACTTTAACTAAGTCCCTTAATCTCAATAATATATATCCGTCGTTATTAAGTACTTCCCTAGAAAGAAGAGCTTATTCCCTATAAGCTCGCTAAGGGACTATTGCTAGTCGCTATAACCGCTAAGGTTAATGCATTTATTAAGGACTTTACTAGCTACTTCACTAAGTATAACCTGTCCGAAAAATTCGCGCTTAAGGTCGTTAATCCTACTAAAGTAGGCTAGCCTATTAAATATAATACGGAGTTAGAGGTAGTCGACGTCAGTACTATTATTCTACTAGTTTCTATGATAGTGAGTAAGGATTTCACTATTACTACGGGATAGCGTAACCTCCTTTAGCCTACTAATAGCGAAAGCGACGACCCGCCATAGGAATATATTACCTTAAGACGGACCATAGAACCTATAAGGTTATCCCTAAAGCGAACTCTATAACTATAGAAGGATTAATTACTGAGTTAGTTAGCTAGGGTTATATTAAAGTCTGAGTTATACCTAGACAACTTAGCTACTAGCTATACAAGCTTTAATAGATAGATTTCATATATATGTAGCTATTACTAATTTGTCGTCTATTTATCTCCTTGTCTATACTATAGTTATTACTATTATCACTATTATTTATTTTACTTCCGCCTATTATAGCTATAGTATTTACCTTAGGTAGCCTATTAGAGAATCAAAATTTGTTCCTCTACCTTCTCATATACTATTTATACCTCGTGTAAATACTTTTATACTTGTCCCTAATAGCTTAGCTAAACGTAGGGCCTCTTAGTGAAAAGACCTTCCTAGCCTACTTAAGACAAAGTACTTCGAGGTTATGAAATTATATAAGTTCTATAAAGATTTCTATTTAGCCTACTTAAGACAGAGTACTTTAAGGTATATGAATCCTAAGTCTCCCTTAGGTAGAGCTACTATATTATCCTTCTCGGGTAGATAATCGAAGCTATAGATTCGGAATAACCCGAATATCCTCCTAATCTCGATAACTTACCGATTATGAGCTAAAAGATTTCTAGTAACTATATAGAAAGACTTCTAGAACTCCTTCTAGAGGTGCTTATAGCTAGGATAGAAATGCTACTATTTTGAAGTCTAGATACTAAGAAGAGTTTTAAGACCTCTAAGTAATGTACTAAAAGGGGCGAATATAGTATTAGCCTAGTTAATGATACTAGTGATATAACTAGTTTTTCGTCCACGTGGATATTACTCTTTAAAAGGTCATTATAGTTAACTACTATTAGATAACTAGGCTGAAAGAGTAGTAGGAGCCCTTAACGTATCTCGTCTAGCTTTAGATAGAAGCACTCAGGTAGGCCTTAGGAAAGTTTATCGAGAAGGCTAGAATAATGGGCGAATAAATTACTAGTGGTATCTAGTGGTAGCCCTAAGTCTAGTCTTCTAATCCACGCTAATACGAAGAATCTAGTCTTCTAATAAGTAAGTAGCTTAATATAATTAGAGTACGTATATTAATAGACCTCGCAAAATCCTATATAGATTAAAGTAGACGGCTTTCTATTTTAGGGGCGAGTATTACGGGTATAGTATTCAGGGCTTAGAAAGTAAGGTAGAAGGTCCCTTATAAAGACGATTTAAAGCTAAGGAAGGGAAGACTAGAATATAGGAGGTTATAGGAGTATATATGCACCCTATAATACGCTAGTCCATATAAGGCTTAGCTTCCTAAATTTCCCTAGGTATACTCTATCTAGATTCCCTTAGCGAAGCGGCCGCGTCACGTGGTAGCGTAGGACATAGGACATAGGATATATAGGATATAGGATATAGGATATAGTTAAGTGACTAGGTAGAATATTGTCACAATTACCCCCCTCTTT
>JAJTUR010000164.1:0-102687 GCA_021399475.1 Hyaloscypha finlandica
TTGGATATATAACCATAATCTGAGATTCTGTATATCTTGTACTCTTACTTGATTGGTTTATTCGGCATTTTGTACGTATGCGAGGATCTAGTACAAATCAGTAATTACGGGGTAAACAAGAGCAGAGAAAGTACTTACCTTCTAAAACAACGAACTATAAGCTTATTAATATTAACTTCTGAAGAAGGAGAGTAGTACCGCTGGTATAAAGCTTGAATTTTTAAAGCTAGACGCTCTAATTTGTACCACCAAATCGTATTTGTAGGCAAGTGACAGCCGAGGCGTTTATTATTTTCAGCACTAGAGATATGACAGTACCTCTTAATTTCTTCATAACGAATAAGTGCGATATGAGCTGAAACTGTATGTATTAGACCTCTCTTCTTGTCTGTGTTCTAGTACATATCAATGCGAGGCCCCTCGTGGATCTCCACATAAATCAGTATTCTAAGAAACACGTATATTTCCTTAACAACCAAATCGCGCCATTGCCGCGCTCTTTTTTGTTTGACTCGCATTCGTTGTAGGTTCGCATATCGATTCGTATTAGAAGTGATAATCTACAAGAGGGTAGGCGTAAAGAATAAGGCAAAGTAGTCGTATGAGTGCGCAGAGGGAGGGAAATCGGGTGGTAGAATCGCTTTGGCAGGCCGTGGGGTTTCGCATTTAAAAGGTTCAAAAGAAACGCTTGTAATTGGTCCAAATTCGTCAAGTATATCTTTAAGAGCTTGAAGCTTTGCTTTCTTCAATGGAGGAGGAGCTTTTAAATCGCTAGAATTGGCGTTGTCAAGTGGGTGCTTCATTTTGGTAAGCTAGCGCATTCCCAGTCGCGTTTTAATGTGGGCCAAAAATGAAGCCTAACTTACGCGTGTTTTCATCGACGCGATGTACTTTACTAAGCAATTTCTATGCAAAGGTACATAAAATAATGTACGGCAGCTCTAGCAAGCACTTCTCGCTTAACCCCTACTAGCTCTGGCAATGTCTCACCGGACGAAGGGATACCGCCTTGCAATTCTTTCCATTCCATTGTTAGCCAGCCACCAGCATGCGTCCGCCTCAGAGCCTTCAATCAAACGTCACTAAGGTGCCTTTCGGTTGATAAATCTATGTCATTTGTAACGGGCCTCTTGTCTCCTCAATCCATTTCAGCAAGTCTTGAACCCACGCAGCTTATCCATAGGGCGATAGCCGGCATATCCTACAGCTAATGCGCAGGCTGCAGGACTGCCACCTGTAATTATGTGGTGATGAGACTGGCTCAGTGGCCGCTGGTTGGTTTGGGCTGCCGCGGGGCGCTGTTAGCTGATGCTCGGACAACATTTCATGCTGACCTTATTGGTGTTAAACCGCCACCGCCCTCTATTGCTTCTGACTTTAGACGCGCTAGCCACGTTTCCTGCAGACATTCAATTTTGTGACGCCTCTATGATTCGTTTTTCAATGCTGGTTCCAATAGGTAAACGGGGACGCCACTGCTCAATCCTTC
Source organism: Hyaloscypha finlandica (assembly GCA_021399475.1). Taxonomy (NCBI): domain Eukaryota; kingdom Fungi; phylum Ascomycota; class Leotiomycetes; order Helotiales; family Hyaloscyphaceae; genus Hyaloscypha; species Hyaloscypha finlandica. Next base: position 1,490 of record JAJTUR010000164.1, read on the forward strand.
CACTCATAGTAAATCGGAGAAATTCGCTTATAAGCCCAAATCCCCACGGCAATGGTGTATTCTCTTACAGAACTGATGGATGTTGAAATGCACAATCGTACCATGTCTCAGGCAAAGGAAACCAAGAGCGGGTAAGGAACCTGACTCACCTCACAAAGGAGATTTCTAACTACCTTACTCGACACTCAGTTTCATCGCGAACGACACTGAGATTGATAATAGCAACACGCCACCGCCAGGTGAAAGACGATTCTTCGTCCGCACATTAACTTGCCTCATTTTTCCCCCGGCGCTGGCTGCCTACTTCATCTGGACGAATGTTTCCTATCTCCAATCAGAGAGCAACACAGCGACCAATGTGGACAAACCGATTCACAATGGCACTTATATATGGTGGTCTTGGTTCGTGATTGGGGCTCTGGGTCTGAATCTCTCCAATTATTCGCTTGCAGGTGTTGAAGCAGGCATGCTGAGGTCCGATCACTTCCAAGTAAGCGAGAGCCAACTTGCTTGGCACACCGACAAGTCTTGGAGTACTCTTGGGGCTTGGTCAATAATGTTCCGTGCTATTGCGAATCTGCGAACTGGAGAAAAGAGGATGCTAAGTTGGCCCTGGATCATGTTGTTTGGGTTGAGTGTTCTGTCGTGGGCCTTTGTCCTCTCGGGTTTGACCATGGCAACGACAGCAGGCTTCGTCGCCGGCCACGATTCAGGCGTGGACGTACAAGGGATGAACAGCACGACAATGAATTTGCGGGAGCCATATCCGCTCCTGTACCAAGCATTCCAGCGGTGGGGCAGCGGTGCACCAGCGCAAATCCCTGGTGTAGGGGCAGTATACACTGCAGCCGACAGCACGAAGCTGACTGTCTCGACGGCAAATAATCTACCAGCAGACGCCAGTGAGAGCATATTTCTAGCTCCACAGGCGTCAGAAGGGCCCGTTACTGGATCTGCATGGGGCTTGCTGCTCAAATATAAGTGCACTAGCGTCCACCAGCTCAGTGATTTCACAGTGCTAAATCGGCGCGTCAACTCAACAAGCCGGGCTTACGTGCAAGACTATAACGCAGAGGAGGACGTCACCTTCTACTACACTTTGGAGGATGGAGCTTCAATAAGCGTGATGAGCCAGATGTCGGTCAGAAGTGGTGCCGTGAATCGATTTGCGTTTGCTGAGATTGGAATTAACCCCGGCTTTGACACTCTGGCCTACCCCAACCAGCATGCACTCTCGTACAGCACCCCCACAGCAGATGACTCTCCTAAATACGGAGGACTGGCAGAGGAAGATATTCTCGAAGTCATTCTTTGGCAGTCGAATAACGATCGGATAACTGAAAGCCCTCTGCCGGTTGCGAACTCCATTCCGGGTCTCGAGGGCGAGTATGTCGACTTGGACAAGAAGAAGATGTCAGCAATAGGAGTCAGATGCACTTCCTCGTCTACTACTGGCAACGCGCAGCTTGATGGCTTAACCAATACTTATAAAGGCTTCCATAGAGCTGATCCGGATCCAATAGCGTTTATCGGCACTCCGCGACTCGGTATCGGCACGCCTTTTCTCCTCATGCACGGAAACACAACCGGACTGTCACCTTTACTGCAACTCGTTGTCATATACGACCTGGATTCCATCGTGCCTTGGCATGAAGATCTCACGAAGTCTGAGAAATTCCAATATCAGCTAACCAGCCTAAATCCGAACTGGTTCCAGCCACTGATGGAGGCTGCGCACGTGCCGAACAGGATAGGGCCCGATGGTGAGGTGACCTACTATTCGAAGTTTGCAACCGCCGAGGACTTGGAGCGCGCCATTCTCGAGGCCTACAAACAATACGCCGTACAAATTATGTTCGGTGGTCAGGAGAATGTTGAGAATCAATGGAACTGCCCTGACTTGTTTACTGCTCTGTCATGGGCATTTCTCGCTCGCGCCGACCCTGGAGTTCCTCCCATTATGATTTCTGTCGTTCTCTCGATTTGGGCCGTTGGATGTGTAGGTTTAGGCGCTGCGTATGGCTCTCGGAAAAGGTATGCCGCTACATTTAACGGGTATAGTTTCTCCCTTTATTGTAGGGATAAGGAGATAAATCAAGATGTCATCTTCAGGCTGGATCGTTAGCTCTTAGGGGATTTTTTGGTTCATATCAGAGATGTGCAATCTTTATTCAAGTTGGGCATGCCTCTTTTCTAGAGGCGCAAGCCTAGTAGCGGGAATATTTGCCAGGTTATGCTTATCATAAGTCAGGCACAGGTGAGCCTTAGAGGCTATGAACTTCACTACTTTTCTATCGAGATTTTTTACTACTCCTTAAACCTAGCTAGTAATATAGAAGGCGTGCTAAGCCTGTGAGATCAGACTTAGGGTTGACTCTAGCAGAGTGACGGACAAGTGAGGAGCTGTAGCCTTCTGCTGACTCGGGGCGGCTCAGGGACGCTCACCCTTGGCTCAGGACTGCTCAGCCCGGCTTAGGTTAAAGTGGCAAGGGATCACGTCCCAGTCTGGAAATTGATTTGTGTGCGGCCTTGTCTCGTTTGAGGGTATCATGGGATGTCAGGAATGGCGACATCCGTAAATGAAACCACCAAACTCGGCGCCTCACAATGCTTGTGAATTCTTTTCGCTCTTATATTTAGTGGGGCACTGGAACACGAGGACATCTATCCTCGATCAGAAAGTTACAAGGAACCAGTCAGCTATAGCTCAAAGATGACTGCTATAACATTGTTCGGAATGGTCAAGGGCTGACATGTGTCAGCTGCTTGAAAGCTGTCAGCTTAATCTTAGCAGCTCCGATCAAAGATGTTTGATGCTCAATGCTGACTTTAGCTATGCCTGGTCATCAAGCGATAAATAATAGAGCGAGAGTGTGACACTCTTGCTCAACCGTGACAGTACAGTATCAAAGGGCTTTGCAACTCTTCCCACGGGAATATCACCATTTTGTGTTCATTGCGAGTCTTCGAGCACCAGAGACTAGCAAGAAGGGGTATAAGCCATTGAATTCACGGTTCTCTCAACGCTCTTTTCACTAGGTCAAGCACAATAACAAGTTATCAAAGGGTCACGACATTAGGGGGGCTATTGACTATGTGTATCGAGCAAAAAAATCTCCAACGCCAATTGCCTGTCAAATAAATAATGTGCAACATCCAAGTAACAAAATTCCAGTCTCGACAACATTCCCGTGTTCGTCTTCATCGTTCCCATCGCTCTTCTTAGTAAACTCCATGTCTCTAATATCAAATTCTGACTCCGCCGAATTGACGCTCCAAGTCCGTCGCAGGTCTGATACTACCAATAGCCTAATAATCATGACCACCAACCAGAGAACCATATTATGGGCATTAAGAGGTTTCCATCGGTATACCACACTCTACAATCGTAAATAGGTGGCTATTCTCGTAGTAATACTAATGCCCAGTGCCTCTAAAGTCATATGCCATAGCTATATACATAGCTACTTTTTCCTTATTACTCACTGGCATATAGAATATCGAATTGCGTAGTATCTTCTCAATGTCCTTAACTTCGTTTCTTATGCCTGCTATTTGGCTGGGATATTTATCATATATTTTGTGTGCAAGCTGAAGATATCCCCTCGCCTTATCTAAGAGCTATATAGGCTCTAATCCAGGCTCTACGAGGCTCCGCTCGAGGGCGAGAAACCGTGCCTAGTTGTCAGGAGCGAAGAGTGGTAGGAGGAGAGTTGGAGGCTCTGCAAAGGATTCCGACAGCTTAGCGCAGCTTGGCGCAGGCCACGTGTGAAGGCCTTTGTTTATTTACTAGATTCCAGGAGTTAAGGCTATTTTAAAAGGCTAGAGATCAGTCTGAATTATAACTAGCCTACTCTAAACGTTTTAAATAGTGATTTCTTATTATTTTAAACCTTACATTCTGATCTCTTTTATCTTTATAAAGATAGTTTATTACTTATTTAGAACTATTATAAAGTTATCATAATAGTCAAAACTAAGAAAAAAACAGCCTTAATAACTAGAAAGACACTATAATCACCCTTATTTCAATCTATCAATTAGCTATTAAATACTCTCTAAAACAAACCTAGAGACTTAACTTCACGCAGTACTAGTTGCTGCGCAGATCGTGCCAGGGACCAGGTGCGAGATCAGCTTGAGCCGGTGAGGTCCACGGTGGTTGGATGATCTCTACTCCTCCACCCATCTGCGTCGGCTGATCCGTCTCAAGCCCCCCTGGATGGCCAAACCGTGGCAATGTCGTAACCATAACTCACTATATGCCAAATATATCTTAAATTGGGTGGGGAGGCCCTCCGTGGCTGGCAGAGTATTCCCATTCGTGCATATCCAGACACCCCACCCCCTCCCTCCCCCCAAAAGGCATCGTGAAAGTGACAGTCCGCCATAATATTGTCCTGGGACATGTGATCACGTGAATCCCCTATTTGCTAGCTTTGGTGCTTCGGCACCGACGACCATAAATTGGTAGCGTTGGGGCTTTAGAATAACGCCCATAGACGGCTGTATCTAAACGGCGTAGAAAGGTGGCGCCAGATGCGATGGGCGTCGCATCACCACCAAAGCCTGTTGGCTGCCTCTACTTGGATGTTAGCCCAAAGATACTTGACTGGCATGAACGCGGAGAAATCCGATAGGACCGCCTTGATCGAGAGACAGAGTGGGTGCAGTAGCTAGCAAGGGACACTTCTCAGGTACTTACTTGCGAGGGCATTTGGTGCAAACCACCCAGGAGGCCCAACTGCACGGCATGAGTTCCATCCCTCTCCTCCTGATGTGCTTGCATTCGTGCCCAGGCAGATAATCGGCGCTGTCGGCGCAGCGCAGGGCCTAAAATTCTCTGCTGCACTACAGCAATCCTCAGCAACCCCATCATAGCCGTTCAATCGCAAGTCCATCCTCTGATGGAGCAGCAGATATAGCATTCGTGACTCGTGTGTGATTCCATGGATTCAGCGCAGCATTGCCATGCAGAATGCTCTGCCGTCGCAGTTCCAGTAGACTCGGATGATCAGCGGGACTCTTTGGTACTATACCCTCACCCTAGGAAAACTAACTCCTCGCGGTTCGGCTGCCCTGGATATATCCTCCTTGCCGCACCGCCCGCTTGGTCAGCTGCCAGTTATAGAGGTGGGCAACAGCCTGGAAAGGTTCGACAACCGTGGATGATGGGAAGACAAAAGCGGATGACGGAAACCCATGCATTATAGACATTCGCTGGCATCGATCTCCATTCGGCGATATGCTAGAATCGCTTGATCCTCTGTTGCCACATGGTACCCCTCTCTAGGCTCGCGAATTCGAAGCGTCGCAGACGACATAAATACCAGACTTGCTGCTTTACTATCACTTGATAATGGGAATAACTCCCTCAAGTAGTTCATATATCTCAATGCCAAAGGAGGCTGCTGCCGGCGACGTCCGATCCCACCCAATGTCGAGAACCACCGCCAATACCTTATACCAAGGCAGAATTGGCCACCATGCACTGGCATGAACACCAGGTGCAACCCTAGATAGGCAGAATAATGCGTGCAGGGTTTGAGAGATGGTGTGGTGGTTAGATGTCCAAGGTGCCCACCGTTGGCCTTTCTTCACATCCAGAAACTACGGCTTCCACAAACAGCCGCCAACCTCGCCCAAAACATCCACGGAAGGCAGCTGAGATGTGGTCACGCGCCGGTCTGGTGACCATACGAACTTGATTTTTCGCATGCCCACCAGCTCACATAGTCTCTGGTGCTGTATCTAGCTGGCTCGATTTGGTGGCCTTAGTATTCGATTTGTCTACCTTTAGTTTTGGGAGGAATCATGACATGCCATTACTAGAGCGGGCCCTTCGCCGTTGCAGAATCACAAGCAACTTCCTTGTAAACAAACTCCATGCTGAGGGTGATCTTCCTTCCCATGCTGAACAAGTCACTCAGACCTTCCAGGTGTTCGTCAACTTGCTGCCAATCGATCTCCAGCTTCTGGCATCGTTTCGTCAGGCCGCGTCGACGGCTTTTCTCGATAGAGATTTCGATAATCGTTTCTTCGCACGTATATTTATCTTCTGGGAATTTGTCCTCGTCCTTGAGATAGTTATCAAGTCGGGGGTGGAACTTAGTCGATATATGGTGGAAGCTCTTGTCAGTGGATGCGGGAAGGGTGTGTTGCACTACTGGGTGCGTTGGGCCGAGACACTAGAGCCTGAACACTCGCTGGGAGATGCAAAGGAGATGGTGGACAAGTTCGAAGCCCGGCTCTCCGTAAAGCGTGAGGTTAAGAAGCTGAAGAAGGGACCGGGTTCGAAGCCCCTCGCTCGGTCGAAGCGCCACAGGACGAGATCCAGAGTCGAGAACGCATCGAAACTACCGGTAGCAGACCAAAAGAGCTGCAAGATGTTTCTCGACATGGCACAGCTCAGAGCCTTGAGGAGCGGGAGACGGAGGGAGGCGTAACGATGCAGCAGCAGGAGGAGCTTGCAGCGCAGAAGGAACAGCTCGGGAAGCCGGCTGTGGGTGAGGGTCATCAGCAGGACTTGGTCGAGGTCGTCGTCGCGGACGACTCTGAAGACAAGGAAGCCACCGAGGCTCTGCCAGCCGCGCAACCCAAGATCCCCGACGAGCACCGTTTTCGTCTGCGAGGGATACGCACCCAGCCGCTTGCTGGACGCCAGACAGGGACAACCCAATACCGAATCGTATGGGGGGAACATCCAAACAGGTCACATTCTTGGGTCAACGAAGACGACATGCGAATGTCAATGCTACAGCCACCTCGCGAACGATCCTCTCAAGACTTGGCCCCACCGTCGAGTCAGGGCATTGTAGCTGCGGAAGGGGCCCAGAGACGTCAAGACATGTGCTAGTCTACTGCCCGAAGGAGTCAGAGTATAGGGGAGAGCTTAGAAGAGTAGGCGGGGGCAGCCTAGATTTCAGGAAGCTGCTCGATACTCCAGAAGGAGCGGGAGGAACTAGTCGCTGGATAGTGCGTTCAGGGCGCTTACACCAATTCTCTCTGGCCAGGGCGCTACTCTACGAGTAGGCCTTATACAGAGTCACTAGGTTCAATTGGCGGCGCGTGATTAATAGGACAAAATGTACTAATGCGCCTGGGTTTTTATGCCTATAAAGGTTTTCCTAGGGTTTGGAATTATAGGAGTACTGCATAGCTAGCTAGCTGGTCAGAGTATGAATATCAATCAATCAATCATTACCCCACATTCCCAATGTCAGATCCGGCATGACATATTCAAGCTCATCCCCCAAGCGAATGACTTCACCCTCGCAGTCCCTCGGGAATCCAGAGACTATAGTAAACCAACGACTCAAATCCACCAGAGTCGCTTTTTTTACTAACGAGCCTGGTATCGTAGGTCTGTGCGTTCAGGCCATATTCAGGCTTCACCCACACAAAACCTAATTTAAATTAATTAATCATGACTTCTACGCCACCTCTCGACTTTGAGCACGTTGCAGGAGAGGAAATACCCACAAAACATAAGGAAGCGATACGCCAATTGCACTGGTTTGCAAAAGTGCCAGTTTCCAGGCTAGAAACGCGTTATAAGCTGGGCAATTCAACAATCCGTAGGATCCTCAGCTACGATGTGCCCGAACGTGTCCGTCTAGGGCGAACAGGCCCTGCGCAGAAGCTCACAGACCGACGAATGGATGAGATTATTGAATATTGTGCTGAGAATTGGGAGCAACGGATCATGAAGTATGAAGATCTGATCAGGGAGCTGGACCTGACTTGTGCTCCTTCTACATTGCGCAACCGTCTCCACCAAAGAGGCTATTTCCGCTGCAACGCCTGTCAGAAACCCTACCTCACTGCGGCACAAGTTATTGGACGATTCCTTTGGGCGATAGCACACATATTCTGGGGGAAGGAATGGCTGAAGGTCCTCTGGTCAGACGAGGTTACCTTCTTAATTGGAGGTAGAACGGCGAAGGAGAAAGTGGCCCGTAAGAGAGGGGAGAGGACGTGCCCTACATGTATACAACACCAGCTTCATCGTGGCCATGCGACACCCGTTCACGCGTGGGGAGCTATTGGCTATGGCTATAAGAGCCCTCTGCTATTTATTAAGGGATCTGGAAAGACGGGAGCCTTCACACAAAAGGATTATTTGGCACAGATCTTGGAACCGCACATCCGTCCCATTTTGGAGGCTTTTGCGGCTATAACTCACCTACTTGCCCCTGCTGTAGAGCCCTTATTTATGGAAGACGGCAATTCAGCTCACGGCCATAAGTCGACTAGAAACTGCTGTCAACGCTTCCGCACAGAGCATGGGATTATTTTAATGCCTCACCAGTCAATAAGCCCCGACATGAACCCTATTGAGAAGTGCTGGAGGAGGATCAAGCAGGCATTGCACAGACGAAAACACCAGCCGACAAATGAGGCTGAAATGCAAGCCGCTGTGGCTGAAGAATGGGAGGCAATACCACAGGAATGGATAAATGAGCTTATTCTGAAGCAAGAGCATTGGGTTCATGTACTTATGGAGCGTCATGGGTGGTCTTCGCCTAATTAAATGCTGCTAGAATACATAAGTTGATAAAATGAAGCCTGAACGCACAGACCTACGATACAGCCGCGTGCGAAACTAGCTTTAATATCGATTTTTTAGCGAACCTCAAAAATCGTGTGGGAAATCGAAATCGCGATTCCACTACCCTTTGGCCACGACACCAAATATTATCTAAACTATAAGAGCTCTTAGGATATTAAAGTTTGATATATTACGATTAATTTAAGCCTAATAGCTCTACTTTCAAATAAGTAATAGTAAAGTTATTTCAGAAAGTATTTTTAACCTTATTTTTAAGGCAGCAAGAACCCCGCCCCCTCGATTTTTCAAGTTTTTAGTCCAAACCACACTATTTTCTTAATAACTTTATACTTATTAATCTAGACTATAAGCCCTATACCTTAAATTAAGTAGTGCCTAGCAGAAATTAATATCTAATAGAGCTTTTATAATATAAATCATTTCTGAGAGTATAGTTAATAGATTTAATAGAATTCATATAGAAAACTTGTAATAAAATTACCTTTTTCTTAATCATTTTTTAATTACTTATTTTTAATAAAAGCTATATAGCTGAAATTAACTAAATTATATATTATTTTAATATTTAAAGAGGATTTATAATTTGAATAATTTTTGCGAATATAATTAGTATTTTTAGTAAAAATCACAGAAAAATATATAAGAAAATCGCCCTTTTCTTAATAACTTTTTACTTACTTATTTAGAGTAAGAGCTATATAGCTTAAATTAATTATATTATATCTAATATTAATATTCATAAAGGGTTTACGACTTAGATTATTTTTGGGAGTATAGTCGGTGATTTTAGTAGAATTTAGTGAAAAACTATTAATTTCCCTTATTACTTATACTAGTAAACGAGCACAGGGCTTACCTACTAATGCTATTAGGGAACTAAAGATAGGATGGCAGTCTTTCATTTGATTAATTTACTTCTCGATCAGGAGTTGTGGTTATTAAGTAATTCGCGATTCAGTAATAGTAGTTCATGCGCGACGCGATTTCCACACACGTTTTCTGAGGCTCGGTTAAAAATCGATTTTAAAGCTAGTTTCGCACGCGGCTGTACCAGGCTCGTAACGAGTAAGGCGTGCGCAACCTTGTTGCCCTGAATGGGAACCCACAGTGTCGAATCAGCTTGACTGAGGGGTATAACCGTCGACGTATGATCGCAATGTGAGATATGAGTGTTCGTAATATTCTCTTTGCTAACTTAAGACGCACAAAACGGAAGCCTCTTTGCAATAAAATAAGTAATCGAAATAAACTTATTTAAATGCGCATCATTAGGCACACCCCAATAATTACCAGCAATAGCCGCATATAACCAATCACTAAAAAATGCGCAAGTTGCTGCAATTGTGGCTGGAAGCATCACCAGCGTCGACTGATGAAGCTGCTTCGAAAATAATGTGCCTGTGAACCCGAAAACAACCAAAATGGCGGCCCACGTAGTCGTCAGACCCTGGACATGTGGCACCTTCCATGTTTCTACCACGAGAGAAATGAGTCCTGGAATGCCGACAATCACGCCGACCGCATATATTCCCGTCGTGTATAATGGATCTGGTATGTTCTCTGCGCCGCCCATTATCGAGACAATGCTTAGCGTAATTGAGAGAGTCAAATGCCAGAACCCCATGACGATAAACTGCCAGCGCCGGTGGCAGTTTGCCATTGTATAGATAGCCATGGCCACGGTCCAGAGAAGCTGCCCTACCGCAAGAAGCTTGTTGCGTTTCTTATGTTTGAGTTTCTTGAATCGCCAGGGACTTAAGCCTTCTGCATTCAGGGCTATGGTCCAGTAGGTCATCAGATGAGAGATGAAGCCAAAGGCACCAAAGGGCAATGCGTAGCATTTGATGTCTTCTTTCAGCGTTAAGGAGTTGCTTTCAGTATGTGGGAGGGTGTTGTTGAGATATCCGGAGGGGGAGAGGGGTAGGCTATGTGTGGCTGTCGGTACGTTGAGGATGCAGAGGAGAAGGACGAGTGGGAAGGCTGACATTCCACTGAGTAGGTTTTGTGACATTTTGAACATTTGCAGAATAGGGCAGAGTGAGTTGGAAGGAGGGTAGGTCGAATATATCTTTGACTTTCGTTTCGGCTATGGCGCGTATCACGGGAGCTCCCCAAAGCTTTGCGCATTGCGCTTTGAGAGACTGAGAATTTATGTTGAGCCGGCAAGCTCCTGAAGCCACAACTTTCAGCTGCTGCTCAAAGTATTGGTGGCTGCATATCCGTATATGCAAAGAACCAAGCCTCCGAAAATCCTCGCTCGGCCTCGAAGAGCTATTCATCTGAGCTGTATTCTGCTTTTGGAGATTGAAATAAGCTCGCCTGCCGCGTGATTAATCATTTTATTATGGTTGAACAATAGCTGGAACAGCGCGCATATTAGTAGAAATATATATAAAACCACTATATACCTCTTTCGCTCTTGTAATGCAAAATAATTTATAATAAAATACTTAAATCTAGAGTTCTATTTTTCGTGCTAATGAGCGCCGTTTTCATCGTGCCTAATTGGAGCCCGAATTGGGCGGTTTTGTCGGACTATAATAATATAAGCAAAAACTTTAAAAAGCAAAATGTCTCGGAAGGTGCAATTTTGATATGGACATGCGCCTTGCCACGTAATATGCCTTGATGCATAGGTTCTTATGCCGTGGTTCCACATGCCCCACTTTTTGAAGAAGTTGGCGGACAAGCTGTGCAGGCTACGGGGCAGAGAATAGTAAAAAAGCAAAATGTCTCGGAAGGTGCAATTTTGCGCCTTGCCACGTAATATGCCTTGATGCATAGGTTCTTATGCCGTGGTTCCACATGCACCACTTTTTGAAGAAGTTGGCGGACAAGCTGTGCAGGCTACGGGGCAGAGAATAGTAAAAAAGCTAAAACATGAGAGAAGGAAGATTTGTTGAACTACTATCCCCTCCAAAATGATTGCTAGCAGCCTCTATAGCCCCGGTTTTCTATGAGCCAGAATATCTTAGTGTTGAAATCCCTTGAGAGGCGGGCAAAAACTGGCGTGTCTTTTTGCTCTGGTAGACAAGGGAATGTGCGCCCGCCACTTGCTGTTCACCCCTAGCGCCCGCCATTGGGGTGAGGACGGTGAGGACGGTGAGAAAGCCCTCGAAAAGTATTTGAAACTAATGGCTGACCTCGGGAATCCTGTGCGAATCAAGTGCCTACCTGCCCTCGCCTTTAGTATCGCCCGCCAGGGTTCGACGAATAAAGCAGCCGGGCCTTTGGTGGCATGTTGAGTTTGGAATGAATAAAGAAAGTTGGAGAAAGAAAGGTGGAGAATGAGAGTGGGGAATGTCGGAGAAGATTGTGTTCCTCGCGCGGCCTTTAGCTCTCTCACGTGTTCAGAGCAAACCGTGCAAACATGGAACGAAAGTGTTGAAATTAGGTGCCTGAGGCACCTAATAGAGGTCGCCCTGAACTAAGCCTTAAGGGCTTAGGGAGCCTGATAGCCTGGGCTGAATGCTAATGGGGCTGTGCACTAATTAGGCTAAATAGCTAGGGGCTTATTTACTGGTATACTATGCCCTAGGCTTACCGGGCATACTAAGGTATGCCCTATAAGGTGGAATCAGTTCGGCTAGGCATAGATATAGGCTCACTACTTAGGGGGCCTTAGGGCATGTGACTTAGGGTATTCAGGGCTATATAGCTAGGCTACATTCCACTATAGAACAGTAGTCAATTCAGTATCGTTTATGCGGAAGCATTGCTACGCACGTGATTCAAGCTTCAATAGGTTATGAGCTCTAGGCCCTACCTCTACGCCCTATAAATCACTGAATCGGTTCACTTGTACCTACCGGAATAGTACCCTCAGAGTACTATTAGTACCCCCTCAGTATACACTATAGAAGACGACTTTAGTGTGGAAAAGCCCCGAATCGCCAGGCTTATAGGGCCCAATTATAGGCCCTAGAGCGTTTAGGTACGTAGGCTATTGATCGGTCAAAGCCTATGGAACGTGGTAAGCCTAGGGGTGCAGAGCACTATAGAACTGGGTTCTACAGGGGCTCAGGAGGCTAAAAGCTCTAGAGAAGGGAGCGATTCTAAGGCTATAGAGCCTTCCAAGGATCGTACGGAGGTGAAGGACGCTAAGGCGAGCACTATAATCATGAGTTTATGTGCTCAGGGAGCCTTATAGCATATACTACTCCTGGAAACAGCGAAGGAGCAGTGGGAGGCACTAAATGCCCTATATGCCCCCCTGGGCATACAGTAGCTTAGCGCCAAAATCCAGGCTTTTACTAGCTATAAGCTACCGGAGCGGAATGCTACTATTGTAGTGGTAGCTACAGAACTTAGTACTTTATAGTACGAAATCGGCACCATCGACCCTACGGAAAAGCCCTCTGAGACCCTGAAAATATCTATATTCTTCGGGGCTATTAGAGCCCTAGACGAACGCTTCGCCCCTCTGATCTTACAGCTAGAGATTAGTGGAATTACCACTAATTATAGTGCAATTGTAGCTCGCCTCAGTGAGCACGAACGGCGAATAGGGCCAAAGGAAGCCCTAAAGGAGTCTGTTTTAAGCGCTAAAACAGATAAGAAAGCCCCTAAAGAGGGGTTTCAGGGGAAGTGCTTTAACTATGGCAAGAAAGGCCATAGAAAAGCAGACTGCAAGAAGCCTAAAAAGTAAGAGAAGCCCGGAAAGGACGAGAAAAGCCCTAGTACAGGGCCTTTACCTACCCCTGGAGGTGGTAAAGGACTCTCTCCAGGGCCTGAGAAGCCTGTAGCGAATGCAAATAGCGCTACGGAGGCTAGCTAGATGGCTATTGCAGAGCCTACTTATAGTAAGGACATGCTATAGGTAATTGATTCTGGAAGCTCACGCTATATGACCTATCTACGGGAGGTATTTACTGAATATAGGGTGCTAGATACCCCTATTCAAGTAACTACGGCGAATGGAGCCTATATTCCAGCGATTACAGAGGGCACTATCTCCCTATAGGTGGCCCTAGGGGCCTATATACGAACTATAAAGCTCACTGGAGTGCTTTACGTACCTAAGCTTACTAGGAGCTTAATTTTGGTACTACAGCTTCAGGATAAGGGCATTACTATACGTACTACCACTAGATCCACTAGAAAGAAGCTCTTAATTGAGCTCCAGGGGACAGTTATAGGGGTTACTAGTCGACTAGGGAGGGCGTACGCACTAGACAGTGTCCCACAGGGCACTACAATAAGGTATACCTCCCTGAAAGCAACCACTAAACCAGAGGATTCAGCGCTCTAGCATCGACGGTTCGGACACCTGAGCTCTAGTAGCCTTAAGCTAGAGCACACTACAGTTTCAGGGCTTTCAGAGCCTATAGGGGCTCTCCAGGAGCCCTGCGAAGCCTGTATTAAGGCTAAAACAGTAAGGGTAGTTAACCGAAAGGCCCCTGAGAGGGCTATAGCTCCCCTGGAACGAGTATATAGCGATTTCTGGGGCCCTTATAGCGTGCCTATACTAGAAGGGAACACCTATATACTCACGTTTACTGATAACTATACCCGTAAATCATAGGTATACCTCACTAAAACTAGGAAGCAACTAAGAACTATGTTCCTATAGTTTAAGGTCCTAGTAGAGCTAGAATCAGGGCATAAGATCAAGGCTATACGCTGTGATAATACCTCTGAATATAGGGCCTTAGGGGCCTTATTACTAAACGACTATGGTATTCAGTTCGAGTATACCACTATCTATACCCCTAAATAGAATAGAGTCTCTAAACGCCTGAATAGGAGCTTAATATCAGTAGCTAGGGCCATGCTATTAGACGCCAAGCTCCCTGTAAGGTTCTAGGGAGAAGCTATACTTATAGCGTCCTATTTACAGAACAGAACCCCTATAGGGCCTAATGGAAAAACTCTAGAGGAAGCTTATAGCGGGAAACGCCCCTATGTGGGGCACCTTAGGGCATACGGGTGCATAGCGTACACACACATCCCTAAGGAAACACGCCTGAAGCTTGAAGATATAGCTATAAAGACCTACTTTATAGGCTATATGCCTACCTCAAGGCAGTACAAGCTATATAAGCCTGAAACCGGGGACACTATAGTATCTACAGGCCCTGATTTCTATGAGAATGAGCGGTTAGAGTGGAATTAGAACGAGGTTCTTAGTAGGGTAGAAATAGTACCATTTAATCCTATGGAAGCTGTAGGTACACCTGAAGCTCCTATAATTATAGAGCCTTCAAGGAGCCCACGTCCTATAATTACAGGGCCTTTAGAGGGTACACGAGGTTCTCTAGCCCCTATTTCTCCTATATTTGACCCTCAGTGGAATATTCCAGGAGAGCTACTAGACGGGGAGACTATTGTGGTGGATACAGGGGCTTTAAGGGCTTTAGAGGGGTCTGATTCAGGGGACGAGTAGCCTGAACCCCCTATTACAGGGGACGTACGGCGGAGCCAGTGATTGCACTAAGCCCATATAGCTACTACAGGGCTACCGATCCCTAAGACCTACAAAGAAGCTATAAATGACCCTATTTATAGTGCCTACTAGAAGCAAGCGATTAGTGAGGAGCTCACTAAGCTACAAGCTCTCAATACCTGGAAACAGGTGCCCTTGCCCCCTAGAAAGAAAGCTATAGGCTATAAGTGGGTGTTTATAGTCAAATACACACCCACGGGCTTGATCGATCGCTACAAAGCTAGGCTAGTGTGCTAGGGCTATAGCCAGACGCTAGGGGACGATTTCCTGGAGACCTTTAGCCCTACTATTAGGGCTGAAAGCCTAAGGATTTTACTAGCCTTAGGGGCTTACGAGGACCTAGAAATACGTCAAATTGATGTGGTTAGTGCGTATCCACGCTCTAAGCTCCACGCTGAGGTGTATATACTACCCCCTGAAGCCCTAAAGATCCTTAAGGGGCTAGTTCTGCTCCTGCTTAGCTCTCTGTACGGGCTTAAGTAATCAGGGAGGGAGTGGTATATTGAAGCCGCTACAGGGCTTAAGACCCTTGGTTTTAGCCCCTGTTTCAGTGAGCCTAGTGTCTTTATATCTACAGATTGCAATATAATTATAGGGCTATATATGGACGATATACTAATTCTAGGGAGGGACCCACAGGCTATTTAGAAGGTTATTAATAGAATAGCCTCCCTGTGGGAAATCAAGGATCTAGGGGAGGTTTCCCTGATTCTGGGCATTCGGGTACGTAGGGATCGCCCTAACCATATACTATACCTCGATCAGAGCGAGTATATAGCGGGGCTTATAGAGCGGTTCAGGCTAGGGGAAGCTAAGCCTATGAACCTCCCTATGAACGACCGGAATACCCTAATTATAGGGCAACCGGGTGAAGTTCAGGCTAATCAGAGCCTATATCAGGAGGCTATAGGCTATACTACGTGGGTTTCAAAGGGCTCTCGCCCTGATATTACCTATACGGTAGGGCAGCTTAGCTAGCACTATAGTGAGCCTATAGTTCGGCACTAGAATACCATTCTACGGGTAATACGATACCTGAAAGGTACTATAAGCTATAGTATCTCGTATAGTATCGGGAAAGCTGAAAGCCCGAATCTTCAGGGCTTTAGTGATACAGATTATGCGGGTGATATAGTAGACAGACGCTCCACTATAGGGCACCTATACTTCCTTAATAGGGGACCTATCACCTAGTCCTCTATTAAATAGCGCTATGTAGCTACCTCTACTACTGAATCGGAGTATATTAGCCTATCAGAGGCTAGTAAACAGGGACAGTGGATCAGGGCTCTCCTTAGGGAGCTATAGAGGGTTCAGTACCTGGGTACTAACCTTTTAGCCCCTATATTCAGTGATAATCAGGGCTATATAGCCCTTGTAAGAGACCCTGTAGCACATAGCTGTACGAAGCACATTGACGTCCGCTACTACTATATTAGGGAGCTAGTAGCCTTCAATAAGGTCACTGTGGAGTATATCCCTACTGAGGAAATAGTAGCTGATATGCTTACAAAGCCCCTTTCGCTTGTAGGCCTTAGGCGCTATATAGGGTAGTTGTTTGCACTATAATTATGGAATTACAGGCTGTTTTCTGGATACTAAGGCCCTAGAGGGCTTAGTATAGTAAGTAAAAGCGATGCTTATAGAGTTATTGAGTTATTTCTTTAGGCTTGTTAGTAGTCTTTAGGCTTGCTTTATGGTTGTTTATAGTGGTATGTAAGGGGACTATTGAAATTAGGTGCCTGAGGCACCTAATAGAGGTCGCCCTGAACTAAGCCTTAAGGGCTTAGGGAGCCTGATAGCCTGGGCTGAATACTAATAGGGCTGTGCACTAATTAGGCTAAATAGCTGGGGGCTTATTTACTAGTATACTATGCCCTAGGCTTACCGGGCATACTGAGGTATGCCCTGTAAGGTGGAATCAGTTCGGCTAGGCATAGATATAGGCTCACTGCTTAGGGGGCCTTAGGGCATGTGACTTAGGGTGTTCAGGGCTATATAGCTAGGCTACATTCTACTATAGAACAGCAGTCAATTCAGTATCGTTTATGCGGAAGCATTGCTACGCACGTGATTCAAGCTTCAACAGAAAGCAATCTCAAGCACAGACCACGTGACATCATCTTACGTGAAAAGGCGTCCTGCAGACGCCCAACAGCAGCCCGGCAACGGTGACGACGCGGAAGCTGTCTTGTCCAGGTATGCTGAAGCTACAAAGAGATTGCTTATGGACTGTGGGTTCGTCCAGCCCTTTGAGCTACACGCAGACCCAAAGCAGCAGGGCCAATGGACGACATATGTTGAATATCTGGCCTTCGAGTGCTTCTGGCTTAGCCGGTTTGCCAGGTCCGCCCAGAAGCTACGAGTGTAGTATGACGCAGGGTAGGAGGGGCTTGTGAAGGCAGGGGTGGTGGAGCCTATCGATGCAGTTGGTGATCTGGCAAGCACGGAGGTTGAGGATATGCGAGAACGGGAGCTTGAGAGGGTCGCGCGTGTAGCACGCTCGTTCACGGCGGCTACATGCACAACAGCTACGGACACGGCAAAGGAGACGTGTACACAGACGACAAGAAGACCGCGAACACGTCGTGGTCAGAACACACCAAGTCGCCCACAGAAGAGCCTGTAATCACCCTAGAGTCCCATCGACGGCATTGCTCCCAGGAACGATCTCGTCGACGAATATGTCCACAATACGCAGAAGTACTAGTCAGCCAAGGCAGAAGCAGATCATTAGTAACGTAGGGTTGAGTGGGTCTAGTCTGAAATAAGTAAGATCGCGGCAGAGCAGAAGACGGCGGGCAAGAGTAGTAGCTCGGTGGGGACAAAAAGCAGGAAAAGAAAGCCTACAGATGGTGCCACAGATGACGCCGACGTGGAGCCGCGGGTCGCGAAACACAGGCGGACGGATGAGACCGAGAAGATAGTGGTCGGCAAGAGCGACAACTCACGGACAACACGAAGCAAGAAACGCAAGCTCCCCACAGATGAGGATACAGTCGCTAGTAATTCCCGACCACGTCGGCAGGCCAAGCGCATATCTCGCGGAACTACAGCAGTGGGTTCCCGTGACGAGCGACTGAAGACACTGCGCCCAAGGGTTGATGGGGAAGTGGCGGTTGTTCGTGGATTGAAGACACGGGGCGGTGAGGCGGCGAAAAAGGCCAGAGGTCGGCCGCGCTCAACCCACAGCAGGCCAAAGGTCACGTAGCGTTCCATTTGCGAGAAATCGTCAGGACCGGACCATTAGCATTTCATAGTCTGCGTCATGCAGTTCGCACTGCGCTGAAGGTGCTTGGCAGAGAAAGGGACCAAACAGAAGGCCTTTAACCGTTGTCCAATCCTGAACCCTCCCAGGGGTTTATATTCCCTTTCAACTGTCGGAGCCACTTAATGGCGAGTTGAAGTGGGATATGCGATCGTGGGAACGAATTTCAAATGTTTGAGGAATGATGAGTCGGCGGCAGCGAATTCCCAAACAATGTTTGGGAAATGCTGAGTCAGCGGAAGTGACAATTCCCAAACAGTGTTTGGGAATTCGGTCCTAGTGTCACGAGGTTGTCTACTGCCGGAACTAGAAATATTCCACACCTTCACAATGATGCGCAGTATCTACCTGGGTATTCCACATCCCCCGTGGTAAATGCAATTAGGAAAAGCGCCACCTGTAGTCCTTAGCACGGGAACAGATGCCGCAGCTATCAAACTGATAAAAGACCAAGTTGGGCCAACCAAGGGCACTCTCGTTCGCATCAAGAGAGAAGAAGCCGAGTTGGCAGAGGAAACTGGTCTAGCAATGTAAGTGCAACATTTTCGCAGGCGGACAATATAACTGCTGATAACGATATAGGACCCGGAGGGAGGACGAAATTGAGGCGAACACACGATCCACGATCAGCGAACACTTAACATGGGCATATCCCGAAGGACAGGGACTCGATCATGGATACCTTCCGTGCGATATCAGGAAAGATACACTTACAACCGGACATCTAAGGTTAAACTAGTTATTTCACGTATAAATAATCCTATCCGAATATGAGAATTAAGAGACATTAACGATATCCAGGCTAACCCGAACATATATTAGCCGGATGAACCTAGATTATATGTTTAGCGATACATGCACAACAAGAACGTGTACTCCTAGATCTAGAATTCGATGAAATATAGGTTCTCACTGACGACTTAATCACCACCTCCGAATTACCTACAACCCGGGATAATTCTTTACTATCTTTGATAAGCTCAAACATTTTGTCGCCTTATAGACACGGAATTAGTTGGACTATGGAATACTTCAAGAAGATAGGGGCCTTAGCGTCTCGCGATCCGACGAGTTCGAGTACTAATTGAAATCGCGATAAGTAATCTGGCTAGCCTAGGAAGAGACTTTGGTAGGTCTTTTGTACAAGTGGCCGTCGTTTCGAACTGACTACTAATTCGACGATTCCAGGGTAGGCGTCCCAGCAAGAGAGCTAGCGAGTCAGTGCGCTAGCCCGCTCTAAGCAAACGCCGAAGAAGAACGTTGGCACACAGGACGCTAATTAGTTATTCAAATCGCGATGACGGAGAACGGGCGCTTATCTCCCGTGAAAGCTCTACGGAGGAAGTCATCGTCCTCGATACGACAAGCTTTGGAAGCCCTGGCGAATCTGCGGTACAAATGAGTCCTGAGAATACGCTTTGTGACACAATGCTGACATCCACACAGGCCTTCATCAACGTGTCGGAATATAATAATGTTTATGATCCTCCTAATCGCAAAGCACCAGCTATCAACAGCAGTGTTGCAGCTGAGAGGGCTAGAGAGGTGTCCGAAGTCAGACGTCACGTCGAAGAGAATTCGAGAGGCTCTCCTACCTTTCACATTAGAGAACCTGGTCCTACTCCACTACCGCCAGTGAGCTAGTCGTGGGGCTTATCTTCCTTCAATATTGAAGGCCCAAATACTCTTAACACCCCACCTTAGTCCCCCGGCGCCACATTACATACGGTCAGTAAGTCAGCCTCCAGTGACTATGAGATTACTATCCGCACCTCGCAAGAACCGCCTAAAATCAAGTTATTCCTATAGAAGACCGATGGCGAAGTCGACTTCCAGAATCCCCTCCTATTAAGAGAGTTCAAGGATGCCACGCTCCCAGAATTCTTCGCGATATTTTCGAAATGAACAAGTCTTGATACAAGCATATTAAAGAGCCTCACCTTCGTAGTCGTCTTTGCACATAATTTTCTCCTCGAGGTAAACCGAAGCGACGATGAGAAAAAGTAGTAGAACTTGAAGAGAAGGATTAGTCATTTGTTCAAGGAGGCTATGGCAGAGCGGCCGTAGGGACTGAATTTGAGGTATGGGTCGTAGAGGATGATGATTTGGTAGGATTGTAACCGCGTTACTAACGGGGATACCAGGGTTTCGTCAACTACGAAGTGCTCTCATGTACAGCCCGACCACACGATCTCTTGGCGAATGGTTTAACACCGGCAATCGAGGTGTGGCGTACGGCGGCGTTGTGTCCTGCAAAACATCGTGGAATCTGCTTGTCCGTTTCCGTTGCGAGCCCTTAATCACTATAGCTTTCGCATTACGTGGAGATTATGGACGGCTATACCGGCCCGTCCTCCTAAGCTTCGTAAGCCCTTACTCGTCGCACAGGTTCAAGATGCCTGCCTGTCAGAAAGGGAAATTATACAATGAAGCGATGTCATTTTAGTAGTAACCCTCTCTTTATTTATATAGTAATGTAACTTCCTAATATTGCCTTACTTTATAGTAATATTCTAGCTTCTTTTCTTGTTATAGGATAGTCCTTCGCGTTTCTAGGAACCACTCATCCTTCTAATCTCTTCCTGTGTACGTCGATCTTCTTACTATCCCTAACTCCCTAATCGTATACGTTCTAATCCCGTATCATAGTGCTTTTGGCCGACCGGTAGCGAAGCCTTACGTCTTTTTCTTCGAGATATCTGTCTGTAATTTTGGTGGCTGTTGCGCGAAAGGTGACGAGCTATATGTGCGAGGCCTATTTCGACTCCACCTCTGGCTCTAAGGTTAATTCTTGTAGCTCGCTCGACTTTTGCTCCATCTTGGCCGAACTCGCTAGTGCTAGTTCTCGTTTCGATAGTGGGGAGGGAACGTTACCCTAGGGGTTAGTACAGGTGGTGTCAAATATAGTCCCAAAGAAGCCTTGGATAATAGCTCAGGCTTAATGAGTCTACTAATCTCTTCGTCTAAGTCTCTGAAGTTAATATTATATTCGTCTTCTACTTTAAAGTCGGGCTCGATACTATCTTCACTACTTCGATCCAGAGAGCTAGAGGTAGTATTAGGGTCGTCGTCTTCTATTCCCTCCGAGTCTAGCTACATCGTATTATAAGCGTTATCGTAGAAGATAACCGGGCCACCGTTAATATTAGTACTAGTATCGGTATTTATTACTAGTTCGGGGGAAGAGAGTTTATTTAGAGTCTTAGGAAAAGGAGCTAAACGGGCTAACACGCTTATCTCTTAGCTTCCTCTTTCTTTACCTTAGCCGTGATACCGTCCCGCTCTACTTTCTTCGCTTAGACTTCTTCGAGTACCTTGTCTTTCTCTGCTATTATATATAGCTCTTCGGAAATACCAAGTAAGTAACTATTTTACTCCTAATACCCTTATAAGGCTAGGCCTACTCGGTAATCAAGTTATATATTATCTCGAATGATATAGTAGTAGTAACTATATTCTCCGTAATACTATAGAAAGTTAATTCTAAGGCCAAGTATTTAGTAGTTAAATAGAACTTATAGTCGAAAAAGTATATTATAGTGTAGTATAAAGTATTAATATAGCTCTAATAGTTTACTAGTTTTGACTTATCGCTATCGACGTACTATATTAAGATAATACTTTATCTAGTATATTACCTCTAAGTAGAAGGACCTTTATAAGTAAGTACCTCTACTTATAATATATTATATTATCCTATTAACCGTGATACCAAATGAATTACTACTTTGGCCTCCGCCTCTAGGGTATTAGGGTAGTTAGTATACTTAAGACATTTTTTGATCTATAGAACTATTACGTTATTAATATCGGTTATCGAAGAGGTAACTCTAATAGTACCTATCTCTACAAGTTCCTTAATAGAGGCTTTATATAATAGTAGAGCCGGTGGGCGAGTAGTCTATTTATATAGAGGAAGCTCACGCTCTCTATAGTTCTTAGGAACCTATATAAGGTCAGCTATTCTCTTAGTTATCTTTTATTATAGTAGTTGATATCGTTATAGTAATTATAAAAATTAGAGGTATAAGGGTAACTCTAGTAGTAATAGCTTATATATCCTATCGAGGGAGGGGTTAGGGTAAATGAAATACAATAATAATAATAATAATAATAATAATAATAATAATAATAATAATAATAATAATAATATAATAATAATAATAATAATAATAATAATAATAATAATAATAATAATAATAATATAATAATAATAATAATAATAATAATAATAATAATAATATAATAATAATAATAATAATAATAATAATAATAATAATAATAATAATAATAATAATAATAATAATAATAATAATAATAATAATAATAATAATAATAATAATAATAATAATAATAATAATAATAATAATAATAATAATAATAATAATAATAATAATAATAATAATAATAATAATAATAACT
Source organism: Hyaloscypha finlandica (assembly GCA_021399475.1). Taxonomy (NCBI): domain Eukaryota; kingdom Fungi; phylum Ascomycota; class Leotiomycetes; order Helotiales; family Hyaloscyphaceae; genus Hyaloscypha; species Hyaloscypha finlandica. Next base: position 24,197 of record JAJTUR010000164.1, read on the forward strand.
TGAGGTTAAAAGTAAAGATGTAGTTTATAGTCCTACTCTTATAACTACATTTGTCCGCTTAGTACATAGAGCTAGGGTTAGGGGTTAGAAGTATAGTAGTAAAGACGCCCCAAAAATAATTACTACTAGCCCTATACTAAATAAAGTAAAGTCATTTCCGAGATTTCTTCTACTAAACTAGCGAGCTAGTTCTACTATTATACCTACTATTTTTGCTATTAAACCACTTCTAATAAATAGCTAATTATACTACTATACTACTTCTAATAAGCTAATAATTTTGTTATCACGCTTGTGAATTACTAAGCTACTATTTTTACTATAATAAGTTTATATCGTTCCAAATAAGTAGCTAGAATTACTACCGCACTATTCCAACGAGGAGCTAGTTCTACTACTACATAATTTCTAGTAAGCTACTATTTTTGTAGGTACACCTTTATATCCTTTGAATAAGTAGCTATTTCTACTATTACACATTTGTAACCCTCGAATACTCTACTATTTTTACTACTACACGTTTATATCATTTCTAAATAAGTAGTTAGTTTTACTACTATACTTTGTATTCTTTAAATAAGTAGCTACTTTTACTATTATACTACTTCTAATAAGGAGCTAGTTTTAATAAATAGTATTCCCTCGTAGATAGATAGCAAGTAGCTCGACCCCTTATGAGCCGAGAAACTAACTAAGCGTTTTCAACTAGTGATATGAGGGGAACTAGATAATTTCTGAAATATTGACTCCTTGAATATTTGTACTTACGGGGGGTTAGTGGGTATAGAAGCTATAGACATTAGACGAGAGAACGGGGTAGGGGAAGGGAAGGAAGGAGAGGTAGAGGTTCCTTATCTACTTACTAGGCCTAGTAACGTCTTTAATCAAAAACGCACCTTCTATCTATTACTTGTATTAACCACATTTGTTCTACTCGAGCTCTATATCGTTATTCCTATATAACTATCTAGTTGAGGACGTTTCTTAGGCTGTTTAGGAGAGCTCTAAGGCGGTGTATTAGTATTAGGCGCGACTATAATAGATAGGGTATCTTTAAGTATAATAATAGGATTAGAGGGTATATCTCTCTTATAGCGAATCTCGACTCGATAGTGACGGATAAGAGATAAGGTAGTAGTCTATTTATTCGGGTTTTATAGGAGACTTATATACCTAGAAGATACTATTAATCTACTAGTTAGGTAATCTAGAGACTTCTTCGATAGTAGAACTATCTAGAGAGACTTCGTAGAGTCGGTCCTATTTATCTAATAATACCTAATAGCCCAGAAATACACGTTTATAGCCTATTATCTTAAAGTACTACTAAATAGTTCACTAGTACTACCGCTAATATTATAGCGAGTTAAAGTAGGATATGTGATCGTGGGAACGAATTTCTGAGTTAGCGGTAACGAATTCCTAAATAATATTTAGGAAATACTAAGTTAGTAGAAGTAATAATTCCCAAATAGTGTTTAGGAATTCGTCCTAGTATCACGAGGTTATCTACTACCCGGAACTAGAAATATTCCACACTATTACAATAATACGAAGTATTTACCTAGATATCCCATATCCTCTATAGTTAATATAATTAGGAAGAGCTCTATCTATAGTCCTTAGTATAGGAATAGATACTATAGCTATTAAACTAATAGAAGACTAAGGGAAGTGTCTTAGCTATTTAAGATAAGAGATATAGTATACTTATAATCTAGTGATAAGCCCTTAGGATATCGTAATTATTCTCGAGTAGCTAGCTTCGGATTATAATTATATACTCGAGTTTAGAGAGTTTATTAAAAACTCTCTAGTACTTAGAGCACTTAACGAGCTTATTCTTTTTATAACGAAGTTATCCCGAAGTATATTTATAGTTAGTATTATTAATACCTTTAGCTTCTAACCGAAATCCAAAGTCCCTCTTTAGCCCTTAGATTCTAAATACCTTACTCTCTTAGGAGAGTTTCTAAGACTTAAGTAACTATATATTATACTATCCTATACTAATACTAATAGCGTAATAGTAAAGTAACTAGAAGGATATAGTACTATCTTTATCTAGTTATTCTATCCTAGATACGCTATTAATTAGAGGATATATAGTACTAGGTTATGTCTTCGCCTTATTACTAACTTCATTAATGCTTTTCGTAAACTTAGGACTTAACTAGAGATAAAGACTAGGATTATCGAGATAAAAGCTTAATATCCTAAGTATATAAAGTAAGTGAATTAAATTATATTTAAAGATATAGATAACTTAATTAAATTAAAGAGATAATTTACCCTATAAGCTATTAGCTTATAAAGAGTTTATGAGACGTATTAATCGGATCTTATATAAGGTAATAAATACCCTATTAATATCTCTAGCTTCGATAAATAGCTTAATAAATAGTCGACTAACCTCTAAAGATCTTCTTATTTCGACGGATCTCTCTAAAATTATAGATATAGTCTTACTCCTAAAGCTCTACTACTCTCTAGATAAGAGCCCTCCGTTAAGTACTATTATAGCTACTCTAATTAATATTAGGCTAAAGTAATATACCCTTGAAAATTAGATATTATAAGCTACTCTTCTTCTATTAGCTAGTATTTAAGCTTATTAATCCGAAGGTATACTATTAGATAAGGCTTACTTACTATATAGGAATATATCTTAGAGAGTATAAAGAATTCTAATAAGCTAGCCCCTAAAGATAAAGATCTAGAAAATATGGAACTCTCCTTTTAAAACTTAAGTGTCTCGTTATATACTAGTTTACTAGTTAAAGCTACCTTATCTGTAGGGACTTCTTTAATAATATCTATAGTAAGCGAGGATACGAGTAGTATAGTATAAAAGTTTATAGACTCTAGCGAAGAAGATATATGTGTCTTATAAGAGAAAGAAGTCCCTAAGAAAAAGTAGTATAGAAGAACGTGATTAGAAAGGTAAAGAAGTAGGAATATAGTATTACTAGTATTTCACTAATAGATAAGGGGTTAGGAGATATTTAATAAGACTATTATTAGTTCTACTAATAAATTTGTTTCTAAATATAAGACATTAATCGAATCTTACTATACTAGGGTATAATCCTTATCTAGAACGAAATAAGAGATATTTGAGATATATTAATACTAGCCGCTTTGACTTATAGTTCTCTTCGAAAGTATATCCCTACCTAAAAGCTTAGTTTTCTTTAAGCTAGTTATAATTAATATTATATTTTAGGTTACCTTACTTTAAAAGATAGTATCTAGTACTCTGAATTTGAATTATATTAAAGTTATAAATATTTCTTACTTAAGTACCTAAATAAGCCTTAGTTTAATAATTATTATCGTCTTTAGGTTCTAGTTCCAAATTAGAGATAACTATAAGCTTAAGAGGCTAGGCAGAAATTAATAGAGATGACTTTCTAGCTAATACTTAAACTAGCTTTCTAGGGTATTAGTTCTATACTCTTACTCTTATATCTTGTACCTATATTCTCTTTAAGATATTACGAGACCTTGGAATATAAGCTATAGATCTAGTCCTTAAGTACTCCCTTTGTCCCTATTTCCTAGTAGTTATAGTAACTATTAATACCCTATTTTATATACCCGTAATACCCTATATACTCTAAATACTATAGCTACCTTCCTTTCTAGAAGGAGTAGTACTTTAGGTATTAGGAGTATTAAGATATACGTTTACTAAGAGAGGTTTATCTTATAAGACTTAGGCTATATTTATATGATTTAGGGCTCGAGATTTTTCAAGGGAAAGTAGTTGAGATAGAGCTATAGAGTGAGGGCGATACTAGCTAATAATTATAGTTAGTAGCTTTAGGGTTCCGGTTATATTAAGCTTTAATTATATATTTATATTATCTCCCTAGATAAGATAAGTACTATTTTCGTCGTTAATAATATTTATCTCCTAATATTCAAGTCTATTTACCTTAGTAAGTAGCTTTACTAGTTAACTTACGTTAATTATTTGGAGTCGCACCTCGATAGTGAGATTAAGAAACTACTCGCTTATAGACTCGAGTATCTCCTTACTATAAGACTCGAGGATTATATATATAAGAGGTGAGCTAGTTATAGCCTTCCTAATTAAGGGAGTAGTAATAGTATCGCTTGTCGTATAGGAGCTCGAGTAGGGGGTAATAGAGCTTAGTATAGAAGATATTATAATACGTATTAGGGTAAAGTAGGATTACTTATACGAAAGTATTATCTATAATATAAGGGAGCTCGGGGAATATATATATAAAGATAAGTAGAATAGCTATATTTACTTACTTTAAAGTATTAAAATAATATGTGTATAGACTATATTTACTTCGTGAATAATTATTCTTAAAAGGTATACTAGAGATAATTATCTCTATTCTAGGCTAAGTAAGGTATAAGAATTATTATATATCTAGAGCTCTTAATAATTATATAATAAGTAATATTTTATTTTAAATAGGTTTAAATAGACTATCTCTTATATTACGATATATATAAGTAACGTTAGGCTAGGATTAACTATTATTAAGTCTATCGCGATAATTTTACGAAATAGGCTTTTTAGGTACCCTATAATAGAAGCTTACTAAATCGGCTATTACTAATTTACGTACAAGTAGTTATCCGCTATAAAGTAGCTAACTAGATTAGTTCATCTCTATAGCTCGCTAATAAATGAGCTAGACGTCTTTATATCCTATTATATTTCTTATATACTATACTTCCTCTTATCACGAATTAGGCGTAACTTAAGCTTTATTATATTAAATAAGGCTAGGGGATATTAAACTCTTTTAATATACTTATTATCTTAAAGGTCCTAAGGGCTATCTACTTTAACTCTTACCTTATTCCTTACTTGAATTGTGTTACTAAGTCCTATAGCCTTACTATATAGCTACTAAATATAACCTCACTTGAGCTAGAATCCTTTATAGGTCCTAAGGATTACGCTTATACTATCCTCTCCTATACTTATAAGTTCCCCTCTTAGCTAAAAGAGTAACTAGGATAATTAGAAACTAGGAGGAGTATATAACGTGTCTTTCTTCTATTATTCCACAAATCTATACTACTATATGAGTTAAAATATTTCAAACTCCTCTACTTCCGACTTCATTTTAAGGTATTACAGAAATATAGAACTATCTTAGCCCTTCTATAGTCTTACTTATATCACGATAGGAGTTACCCGGGAAATTATACTACGGGAAATTCTATTTAGTTGGGATTTATTTAATATTTAAGGAAATCTTAAAAGGATTAAGTATTTAAATTCAACTCTTATACCTCCTTAGCTTTTGAGGTATTCTTCTCTATACTTAATTCTTATATCTATTAAGCGTGTTTATTTACTAAGAGAAGGAAGAAGAAAGGAATCTAGCCCTTATTTAAGAAGAAAAAAAGTGAAAACACAAAATCGAATTACGAATAGAATATACTAGAGGATCTATACTATATCCTCTTAATTACTAAGAAGTAGAACATATTACTAGATTAAACCTATTCTAACCCTCCTAAATATTCCGTACCCTAGTTATATTATACCTTCTACCAAAAATAACACGTAATATTTCTATTACGAACTATTATCTCTAGTCTCTCTTCCTATAATAGTGTAAACTACTTCTAGTAGGAAGCTCCCTAGTTAAGTATTAAAGTATATAAGCCCGACTTTATTATCCGTGTCGTCGAGTATAACGCCCTCGGAGTTGAACTTATAATCTAGTAGTCGTCTCACTCGAGCTTCTAAGATATACCCATAACCCTCTGAGCTAGTACCCGAGTCGCTCGGCTTATCGTCTATAAATTAAATACTATAATCCCACTTAACTTCTCTAAATTCCAGTTACAAATACTAGATCTACCTGTGATATACTATCTAAGACTATAATAGAGGTATCCTTTCATCCTTATAAGCTATCTTCTCTAGTAAAGCATTCTATACTAGTTACTATATAAGACTTTAGTAGAGGAAGCATTTAAAGATCCTATAGTAGACTATAGTATCGAGAGCTTTAGCTAATGCCTTAGCTAGTGACTTAATAGTAACGAGCTTATCTATAGGCTTTATAATACCAAATATCGAGTAATTTATAAAGAGAGATTAGAAGAGGTGTATTTTAGTAGATATATAACGATTTTTAATAAAGCGAGGAAATTCTGAGTTACTTTAAAATAACAAGTTCGCGCTAATTTAATTAGTAATTAGTAAGTTTATTTAGGTAAATACTGGTTATAATAGAGGAAAAGCGAATTAAAAAGCGGTGCTTTAAAATACTAAGCCCTAGATATAGACTTACTTCTTTATATGAGTGAATATTTCACTATATACCCTACTACTATATTCCTAGTAAGTTTAGCTCTTTATGAAATGGATTATTCGGTGAGATAAGGCTCGTTCCTATAGTACCTATACCTGTATATTTAAGACCCCCTTTATCACGTTACTATTAAAATTATTAATAATTGATATATAAACATAGACTTTACTCTATAAGGAATTGGGCACTATTATATATTATAGACCTTTCTCTTCTAGCTAGTTTAGAAATCCTTCGGTTAAGTCTTTTATAGAGGTAATAGCTATTATATAGTAAGTATTCTTGAAGACTACTTTTATCTTCGTAGTTTTAGTAGCCTAGTCTCTACTCTCTCCTTAAATAATATAGAGCGAATTAATCCAGAGATATCACTAGCCGAGTTCTTAAGTAATACTAATTATATCTTAGAATATCTATAATAATTTTGTAATTAGGAATCCTTATATCCTATTATTCTTATTACTAGTAGTAGTATACTATATATTTGTCTGTTTTTTCGGGAGTCCCTAGTAATAGAATAGAGTAATATATTATATATATTCACTTATGTTTTCTTTAACTATCAAAATAAGGTATATAGTATAGCTATCTCCTATAATAATAACTCGGGTTAGTATCTAACTTCTATTAGGATTAAGATAGTATCTACTACTTCGCGAGTATTAGCCTTCATTATATATTCGAATCCATTCCCTAATTAGTTCCTAATAGAGTAAGCTTCTAGAATTATCTTTAGGTTTTGAGATATTTAACTCTAAATAGTATTAATATCTATCTAGTATAATAAAGTAGAGTATAGACCTAGTATAGCACGAATCCTTATATATTACGAAGCTTTAGATAACCAAATCTCGGGATTCTTATTCCTAGCCTCCTTAGGGATTTTAGAGAAGATTTAATATAGATTATAGCTATTCTTTAGATAAGGTAATAAAGAGAGATAAGTCCCTAGGTTAATTATACGATAGCGATTACATAATTTTAAAGATAAATCTAACCGGATTTAGTTATTAGGCAAGTGGGTCTATTTATTTATAACTTCTTATTTTTTTTAATCTATATATATATTAAATAATATAGAAAAGTATATAAGCTAACTTATTACCTAGTAAAAGTTTTAAAAATACGAATTAGCTATATTACTAGGTTAATCTAATTATATATACTTCTTAAGATATAATATTAGTAACTCTCTTCTCTCTATTACTAATATAGCTACTACTTATATCCTAAAATTACTACTAAGATACCTATAGTTAATAACTCTATTCTTTTTATTCTCGATACTACTATTACTTATAAACTAAAATTACTACTAAGGTACTTATAGTTAGTAACTCTCTTCTCTCTATTCTCGATACTATTACTACTTACTAGCTAAATTACTACTAAGACGCCTATAGTTAGCGATACTCTTCTCTCTATTCTTAATACTATTACTACTTATAAACTAAAATCACTACTAAGACACTTATAGTTAATAACTCTCTTCTCTTTATTCTTAATACTACTATTACTTATATTCTGAAATTACTACTAAGACACCTATAGTTAGTAATATTCTTCTCTCTATTCTCGATACTACTACTACTTATATACTAAAGTCACTACTAAGACGCCTATAGTTAGTAACTCTATTCTCTCTATTCTTAATACTACTACTACTTATAGGCTAAAATTACTACTAAGACGCCTATAGTTAGTAACTCTCTTCTCTCTATTCTTAATACTACTATTACTTATATCCTGAAATTACTACTAAGACGCCTATAGTTAGTAACTCCCTTCTCTCTATTCTCGATACTACTACTACTTATATCCTGAAATTATTACTAAGACACCTATAATTAGTAACTCCCTTCTCTCTATTCTCGACACTACTACTACTTATATCCTGAAATTACTACTAAGACGCCTGTGGTTAGTAATTCCCTTCTCTCTATTCTCGATACTATTACTACTTATAGGCTAAAATCACTACTAAGACACCTATAGTTAGTAACTCTCTTCTCTCTATCCTCGATACTACTACTACTTATATCCTGAAATCACTACTAAGACACCTGTAGTTAGTGACACTCTTCTCTCTATTCTTAATACTACTATTACTTATAAACTAAAATTACTACTAAGACACTTATAGTTAGTAACTCTCTTCTCTCTATTCTTAATACTACTACTACTTATATCCTGAAATTACTACTAAGACACCTATAGTTAGTGACTCTCTTCTCTCTATTCTTAATACTACTACTACTTATATACTAAAGTTACTACTAAGACACTTATAGTTAGTAACTCTATTCTCTCTATTCTCGATATTACTACTACTTATAAACTAGACACCTATAGTTAGTAACTCTATTCTCTCTATTCTTAATACTACTACTACTTACCTCTTATATTATTATTATTATTATTATTAGTAATAGATGATTTTTCAGAATATAGTACCTACTTTCCTATATTCGCTATAATCCCTCCTATTATCGAGAATATTAGAAGAAGTCGTTATTATTTAAAAGCTTTTAATACTAGATATTATAGAATAAAACAAGTAAATAATAGAATACGTAAACTAGACCCAAATTCTCGAGTAGCTAGGGTTATATAATTAAGATAAAAAGTGTAGTTTATTAAAATTCATTAATAGACACGTTATCCTTACTTTTATATAAGACACGTTATCCTTATTACAAGGTTCGCCGGGCTAAGATAGTCCTCTTACTTACTTTTATATTATAGAGTTATCCCCCTTTTCTGACATATAAGGGCGGACTTCGTCGTCCTTATAGCTCCGTGTATCGTCGACATAGACTAAAGAATAAGCGCTCACCTAGTTATTATCTGAACCTCATTAAGCGGTACTATGCCACGATTAATAATAGCTATACTAAGGTAACCGAGGACAATCTTTCAGGTATTAAAAGCAAATTTATCGGGTAAGGGAATAATATCTCTAGTAATAATATTAGGAAGAACTAGCCCTCAGTAATCTAAGACTACTCTAAGGGGACTATACTAGTATTCTTTAAGTATATCTACGACAAGGATAGGGTAAATAAGAGGGGCGCGATATAATAATATATAGTATAGTTCGGGATACTACTTAATAGCGCGAATAGCTGTTATATAGATACTAATATTAGGAAAGAGGCCCTATAAGTAGAATACCCTCAAATTATAGCTACTTATTCAAACTAGGAGTTACTAATATCTATAGTATATCGATACGTTCGGGCTTAATAATACTATTAAGTCAAAGCCTATCCTAGGTATAAACGACCTCCTCCTCTTACTTAACTATTATTAGGCTCATAACACTTCTATATCTCCTATAGAGTAGTACTAAGTATAGTTCGCATTAATCTTACTCCTCATTTTGGTATTAGGTACTATCCTATAGAGCTAGTAGATATAAGAAAGAAGAGGAAAGACGATATCAATTCGGAAGACGATAATCTTAAAGTCCTTAATAACGATTATATCTTTACTATTAGTAAGAATAATAACGGGTTCGGTCCTAAGAGTAATAGAAGCACTAGTAGCTGCGATAACGATACTTATAAAGATAATAGTATTATAAGCGAGGTGAGAGAGGATATTAGATACTTCGACACAATCTACTATAAGGATATACGCCTACTAATTATATACGGTCCTAATAATAGAGGATAGAATATACTTACTATAACTTAGAGGTTATAATAACTCATTATAAAGGAATAAGAGGCACTTAAAGCTGTGAGTTAATTAATTACCTCGAATATGCGCTCTAGAGATAGAATTAATAGACCCTCGTAGTATAATACTCTTCTTCACTAGAGTTAATAACCCGACCTCTTACCCTATTATATACCTTGTAGCCCTCGCCCTTTCTAATAATGCTTTTAAAGCTCTAACTCTAATAACTCCCAGGTACGTCTTTAAGTACAAGGTCTAGGACCTGGTCTTATACTCGCCGCTATACTAGAAGTAAGAAAAGCTCAAGTTACTAATCTCTCGTCGAGATAAAGAGAGGGCTCTCCTATACTCTTAGTATAAGAACTACCTCAATCGCCTCGTACTTACTATAAGCTTTAAGGAGAAGCTAACTAGCTACTACTTTTGATATAGAATAGCTAACGTCATTAATCATAAGCTTATCTATAGCCTCGATATAGAGATAATGTTTACTAATATAGACGTTTATAGTATCTAGGTACTACTACCGACGCTATTCGAGACCAGGTCATGTGACACAACCCGAACTCGGCTATCTACTATAGGTCTTTTATTAACGAGCACGTGTAGTTTAATATTTAGTCTACTACCCTTAAGTGTCCCTCTACCGATAGTATCCTTTATATACTAACGTATATAGGCTTCATACGCAATTCATATACCCTAATCCACGTCCCTGATATAGTTCTAGCTACGCTCCCTCCTAATCCTAATATTACTATACTTAAGTAGGAGTAAGAGTAGTTAAAGGCTAGGGTATATAGAGATTAAGGGATAGACGTAGAGGCAGAATTTCGGCGACTTACTACTACTATTAGTAGTACGAGGAGCCGGTATTAAAATATAAATCTCTGAGGAATACCGGGTAGACTACTTCCGCTACCGCTTAATAGAAGACATTGAGCGGTAGAACTATAGATAAGAGGAGAGAGAGTATATCGAGCCTATAGTTTAGTACTAGTTCCCTTTAAGAATACAGCTTTTTAACCTCATCTATACTCGCGTTACTGATATTACCCTCTAGGATACTATTAACCGCTATATAGAGACTACTAAGCTAATATAAGCTCTCTATAGTTTTCGTGAGGTTACCTCACGCTACCGACTTTCCGTTACCTAGCTTCTACGAGCTTTACTTAAGGAAGAGTCTCCTAAGCTTAAGCCTTTAGCTCCTATCTTTCCCCTTATCTATAGTAACACGTAGTAGCTATTCTATATTAGAGACGAATTAAAGAGCTACGAAGAATAAATAAGTTCTTTTTATTACCCTTTAAAGATAATGAATTATACTAAATATAGTTATCTCAAAGGAAAAGATCTATAGATAGAGTATTATCACTTAATATATAAGTCTCAGGGGCGTGTTCTTAAACACTTATAGGCTTTTAAAGGCTATATATAGATAGATAGTATATAGTATTAAGCTTTAGGAACTAAGGTTTATATATTAGTTAAAATAGACTATATTCTATTTCCTATATAGATTAATAAATTACTATCCCTATCTACTACTATTTTCATTCTTTAGTGACATTATATATAATATAAGAGTATAGGGCTACTACGTGTGACTTACTTAGGATAGAAGTAAATACTTTAATAATAGTAACGGGTACTTAAGATACTCCCGAAAGGGTAGTCACAGTAGCGTATATGAGGCGAAAGTGTTTCATTTCTACTAAATCTAGATTAATAATAAAGGGAAAATACCTTAGGAGACTAGTAAATATAGTCTAGTTCATATTCACAAATCGAAGATAATTAAGACACGTAATAGCTTTGAAATCTAAGTAGTTAACCTTTCTGCCGGACTACGTGAAACCGTTCTATATAAATCAGTAACTATATTCGGTCTTCTAGCTAGATATTGTGAGCTTAATAGTTAATATATGTATCGTTTATAACTTACTCACATGTTTCCTTATTAAAGCTACCCTATCGCTATAGACACATAAGTATGCATCTCACATAGTAGAGTATATATAGAAGCCCGTCTTTATTCTAGCGAATTAGGTTCTTAAATCATATACCTATACTTTAATAGCTCTTAATAAAAGTCACAAGTAGCTATATATAGTACTAGTAAAAGCCAAATTTTCGACTCGTATAGTAAAGGCTATTCACTACTACGACATGTATTACTAGTATAAAAAGGCCTATATTTACCTAGGAGCTAAGGGGGAATAATATCCTAGGTAATATATAATTATATATAGTAGGGGGTTTTAGTAAGTACTAGGTCATTAAGCTATGTTTTTATAACTTGAGTATAAGGTATAGAATAATGTACTATATAGTATAGTAGCTAAGAATTTACTTAATCTATTAGCGGCGGACTATACTTTAGGAGTATAATAGGCTAGGGGTATATAGCTATAATAGTCTATAAGTAGACCTCGCTAAAAATAATTAACTAAAAAATAAACGACACCCCTTTCGCCTTCTACTATAATCGCCTTCGTATTAAAATCTCTAAATAGTGGGTGTTTACTATATGGGCTAGTATAGCTACGGGACTTGTCTAGAACACAGCCTATTCCTATAGCCCTAGCGACGAACCGCCGGAAGTAGCTATTACGCCAATTTCTACCCCGCTTCTATATTTTAGTACAAGCTGGGAATTGGCCTCCCTTTAGCGCTACTTCTGGCGCCGCAACTACATCTTAGGGCGTGTTTATTAAATCTTATAGTAACGGCTCTTCTATCTCACTACCTTCTAATCTGACTATTTCATTCCCTTCCTTTTAATTATAGTAGAGTTCGAAATCGGCTTTAGTTCCAAACTTAATGATTTTATTTTCTGACCCATATTTTATGCGCACTAGCCTTCTAGGCTAGCCCAATTCTAGACCCCTGCACTCGCTTCATTCCCTATTCTGAATGTCACGTGGACTTCCGCATGGAGGATTAGCCGACGTCGACCGGATCTGCTGCTGACTAAATAAAACTACAAATATCACAAAACGCGAGAACAGAAGTTTGAAAGCCACAGATACAGTCGCTTGCAAACCGGCTTCCCCTCCACGCGCCAGGCAATAAATCGAATTCGCTTATTTCGCAGGGATAACAATAGAGCCTAGCCGTGTATAGTCAAGCTTATAGAAGGGTTGGATGACAGGAGCTGCCCATGTCGGAGATCTCCGCCAGGGAATGAGGAGAGTGAGCGAGGCCACACGAAGTGTGGCCAGAGCTCGAGGGATGAAATCACGCTACGCGTGAATTCGGCTCCCCTCGTAGCATCTTGACCATGCGCAAGAGCCTGCGTGTTCTAGATGCTTGCATGTCTTCCGCATTCTGTCACGAACCCCTGAAATCAGGTGATCATGTCTGTGATCTGGTGGTGTGAGACGAACCTGGTGATATCTATGCAATGTCGCTGCAATTTTCCTCCAAGAGCGATTTCTTATTCTTCCAAAACTATGTTCGAAGGAAATTATGAATGATCATCCTTACATAGTTCTGCTCGATCAGTTGAAGTCTGTCTTCGTAGCTGGTATTTCGTCAGCCGCCGTAGACCTCCTGTTCTCCTGTGCCACCAAAAAGATCCTCGTTACTGTAATTTCCATTCTACATCTCGTAGGAAATCGAGGGATTTTCAGGGTCATTTTCTTACTCCGCTTGTTCGGCATTGTGTTTTATGCTGACAGCCTTTCTGAATATTTTGCAACCGTCTATGCTGCGTTGATTCTACAGTCTATCTGGAACTACATTGAGGGAAAAGATACAGACGATGAGTTTGTAGCCAGAGCGGGTGTGGAGGAATTGAACCTGTGGGGTTTCCTGGCTACAAATATGGCAGTCAGAATTTTGCCTGTCATTTGGGCATTCGAATTATGCGGTGCGATGACATTGATATCGATGACCTTCGCTTTTTGGATCATGCCACAGTATACAATACTTTTGTTTCTTAGATTATTGGCTCTTTCCTGGCAGCACGTATATTGGGGGAAATGGAGCCTTTTTAGCGTTCGAGGGATTTTCTTGGCGGTGTATGAGCCTCTTTTGCTTCATTATAACATGCGAGAAAGAGCGTTCCTGAGAGACTACCAAGGCGAGGAGCCTCGTCTACTGCTTTACGTCTATCAGTCCATTCAACTGCCCCGGACGATCAGGCTACTTCGACTCGAGTGGAGGATTCAATTTTCGAAGCTCTCATGTTCACTACTAGATTTCCAATTGGACGAGGCTCCGAGCTACGAAGCATTATCCCACACATGGGGAGCTGAGCCGCCATCCATCCCCTTGACCGTGGATGGGGCTACTATTCTTGTCACTCGAAATGTGCAAGAATTCCTTTGGTACTCGAGGTCTTTCTACCACCCCAAATATTTCTGGATAGACGCCGTTTGCATCAACCAGAAGGATAACACCGAAAAGAGTAGTCAACTCCCACTGATGAAGGATATATACTCCAAAGCATCACGAACCGTTGTGTGGCTGACTGGGCCGGAGACACTGAAACCGGTCGACGATATCAGGTTCAGTCTCTCTACTCTTGCAGGATCCTTTCCCGGCCTTAACACGATGGACGTTTTCAGTAAGCACTTCGGCACGGAAAGAGAGAATGCTCCATTCGAAGCTCTCCATGATTTCTTCAGTCATCCCTGGTTGGAAAGGGTCTGGGTTATCCAAGAGGTTGCAACGAGCAAGATCGTCCACGTCCAATATGGAGGGATGTGTGTGGATTGGTCTTGTGTTGAGCTCGCCGCGACAGCCATCCAATCAGACCGCGCTATCTATGCTCGAATGTCGTCATTGGCGGTTCTATACAATATTATCCTAAAGAATGTCCAAATGGGCGTTGATGAGTCGGTATCGGATGGAGAAATCATGGCCGAAAATCACCTTCTGAAGAACGTCTCCTTAATGGCCAGAGTGCGTGCATCGGTTCTGGAGAATGAGCCTGGAGCGTTAGGTAACCTGCTCTACAACACCATGGCTGCATTCAAGTCAACTGACCCAAAAGACAAAATCTTCGCTCTACTGGGAATCTCAGATCGATCGCACGCCGACTGCATACCAAACTACTCCTCGACTACAGAAAAACTGTTTCTAAATGTTGCTCGACTCGTACTTGAGGAGAACGATTGGTACATGATGTTGTGCTCGACTGGCCGAGGTTATCAACCAACGAAGGGAACATGTCAAGATCTGCTCCCTTCTTGGGTACCTGACTGGAATGGGCCGACGTACAGGAGTCCTGGTTACGTCAGATCAAGAGCTCCTCCTCGGGACTGGTATCCACCACCAGGCGACATAATTTCGCACGTGGGACCATATTCCCACACACAAGCTCCGAAGATGCGGACCAAGGAGTGGACCAAGGAGGTCAAGTCAATGTTAGAGAGCGGGCAGCCTGAGTTATTCATGACAACCATAAGAGAGGAGGGGAGACAGTGGTACACCAAGTCTCGAGAATTAGCAAGAAGATTCTCAGCCTCAGGGAGACTGGGGCAAGACATCGCCGATGAAGAGTTCTGGTCCGCTTGCATGAGCGAATCCGATGACCGGACCCCCGAGTATCTCCATCTCAGTCGACAAGCCTTGGAACAATTCTTCTTTTCAACACCAGAAGAATACATGCAGCCAATAGCCGAGGAAATGAGAGAAACTGGGGCCTTCGATATTGGCAGATTCAGCAGACTTCTGAGAGGCAATTTCGCTCGCGCGACTACTGGGAAGATGTTTGGGATTGCGGCGGAGGGCAGAATGGTACTTATACCTCCGTTTACGCGAGTTGGGGATATTTTAGCATATATCAAAGGGGTGCCATTACCGTTTGTTTTGAGACAGATGGGGAATGGGAATCATGAGCTCGTGGGTACTTGCTATGTTCATGGCGTTGAGGACGAGTACTCTGGAGAGGACTGGACGGATATAACATTGGAATGATGGTATGTAACCCAATTCACTTCCTACGAAAGGCGGTGCGATTTCCAATGCGAAGGGACATGGAAACTTGAGAAAGGCGAAGTCACTATTGAGTGATCCTGCATTTGCGAATAGAACGAACAGCACATCGAGAGGAGATGTGGTACTGTATATTCCGGATAAGTAAGGAAGGAAGATATCTTAAGGACTCTCTAGAATATATATACTGTAATCAGAGACCTTCCCACTTATTTTCCTTTGCAATATGGTCCTATAACAACCATCGACTAAGCTGCAAGTTCAACACTGATCCCCCAGATCCTTACCTAAGAAAAAAAAATCCACAAAAATCCAGAAATCAATGAGAACCTCCCAATGACTGATCTCAGGCTATTACCCTCACTGTTTGTTGAAAACTTAGTCGTGGGGTGGGTTACCAGTCCAAGCCTGAGACCCTTCCCTCGCCGTTGCCCGAGCGTTGGCATTATCCTGTGAGTTTCTGTCGTCGGAAAAAAATGCTACTACCTCAGGTAACGAGAGGGGTTTACAAGCGGTGATGAATAGCGCCAACTTCACGTGCAGCAGGGCATAAGCGAATGCAGGGGTTTGAGTGGGGAGACTAGCCATATTACGCTAGCGCGCATAAAATGTGGGTCAGAAATAAAAATCATTGAGAGTTCTGAACTGAGGCCAATTTCGAATACTACTGTAATACATTCCCCTCTGATCTGATTATTTCCTAACCACAAAACGAAAGACAGATGAGTTAAGACGAGAACTATTTCAAGACTGGTCGCTAAGAACTGGTAGTCCTAGGCAAATGTGCAAACGCCCCGTGTATTTCATTGTGCTCTCCTCGACGGCAATAGAGGCTAGGTCCCATAGCGCCGGCCACATGAGGCATTTCCGGACATGCCTGCTACACGATAATAAGAGAACGACAAGGTGCTTAGGAACACTGAAAAAGGGTAGCAACTACGTTAATAGGGCCGTAGACTCTTTTAAGCCCGGTATGATGCCCACGTGCCACGTATATCGACGTTAACTAAAGAGAATAGGCTAGTACCGAGCACCGTTGTGTTATAGCTTCGAGTACGGTCGAATTTACGAATAGAAGCTTCATGGATTCTAGCTTTACCTCGACTATTATAAGTATCCGATAACCTACTACTTCCTAAAGATCCCTATCGAGATACGGCTCTGTATATATTAGCTCTTACTCCCCGATAAACCTATACTAGCCTAATACGAGAAGTCTAGCCTTATAAGCGATAGCGGAGGAGTATATACGGCGATTCTCTATATTAATCGTTAGATCTATAATGAAGCTACGGGTCTCCTCTATAGAACTAGAGCCTTCTCTATCGAGCTCCTCAGAGATTAGTTAAGTATATATAATTTATCTCAGAACTTTACCTAAAATAGTTCTTTTAGCTATAAATACTATATACTAGAAGATTATTAGTAGTAGTAGATAATTCTTAGGTAATAGGGTCTCTTCGTAGTAAGGTAAGGGTAACGTATCCTCGGAGGAGTATCGAGTTTAGCTTATATATCTATAATCCGTAGTAATTAATTACACGCCAAGTCCCTAATTTTTGATACGAATATACTAATTAAGCTTATCTAGGACCCCTTACTTAGTAAGAGATACTTTAATATAATCTAATCTTTCTATATCGAAATTATATTACCCTCTCTAAGTACTTAGTAATTACTAAATTCAGATACTATATCGAGGCTCCTTAACTATTATAATTATCTATATAGACTAATTAGGAGGCTTTGAATTATTTAAAGGCCTATTACTTACCTAGAGATTATTATTAGATTTAGTAATACTTATTTAAACTAAAGGGATACCTTTCTTATCACTTAGTTCCTATTATAACCCTTTCGGCGCCTTCATAATATTACTTACCTAGACCTAGTCTTAATCACGATATAAGACTCCTAGAGCGAAGTAAAGCTCCTTACCCGAGACTAGGCTTCTAGTCCTATAGGTAAGAAGCTTACTACTTACCTTAAATACTTATTTGAATATATATCTAGCTCTTAACTATTACCTAAGCTACTTATCTTTAAGGTCTACTAGTAGCTAGAGAAACTTCTCTCTTATATAAAAGAATACTATTATTACATATATCCTAAAATTAGAAAAATTATAGGCTTACTCTATACTACGAGATTTGCGAGAGAGGTTAAAGATCTCTTAGGCTTTTAGACGATATAGAACTAGGTAATTAATATCTAATCTAATTATCTAAATAAGCGTATCGAATTTTAATCTAATATAGTACTCTTAATTAATATTATCTATAGTATAGTTTAGAATAGTTCTTAGAGTAGTTACCTAAGGGGCTATTTGGGTAGTTTAAGGAGGTAGTAGTAATTTATAGAGGAGATCTTAGAGGAAGGGAGGATATTCCTACTTCGCGAAGTAACCGCCTAGTAGAAATCTAAAAGAATCTAGTAATATGTATAAGTTACTCTATAAGACTTATTAAACTATAACTTCCTCTATGAAATCTCCTTTACTTAAAGTAGACTTATCTAATTTAAATCTCATATAACTTATCTTTTTAAGAAAAAGGAAAGTTTCATGGACTTAGCTTTCTTACACGAACTAAGTAAAATACTAGGACTTATATACAAATTTTGAAAATCGTCTATTATATGATTAAAAATTGTAAATAGTTAGGAGGTCAAATAGATTAGTTATAAACTTATAGAAATAATCTAGTTACCTAAGGAATAGTGGTAGGCGTGGCTTCTGGAACGAAGATACAAAGGTGTAGTGGCAAAGCTGGTAGCTTATTGGAAGAGATATGGGTAGCAGAACTGGCTGCTCGTTTGAAGAGGTTAGTAGCAAAAATAGCTGCTTATTCGAGGGATGCAAAAGTGTGATGGTAGAACTAGCTACTCGTTGAAAGAGGTGTGGCGGCAGAAATAGCTGCTTGCTCGAGGGATGCAAAAGTGTAATGGCAGAACTGGCTCCTCGTTGAAATGGTGTAGTAGCAGAAATAGCTACTTGCTTGAGGGATGCAAAAGTATGGCAGCAGAATTAGCTCCTCGTTGAAATGGTGTGGTAGCAGAAATAGCTGCTTGCTCGAGGGATGTAAAAGTGTGATGGCAGAACTAGCTGCTCGTTGAAAGAGGTGTGGCAGTAGAACTAGCTGCTTGTTAGAAGTAGTTTAGTAGCAAAAATAGTAGCTTATTCAAAGTATGTAAAGGTATAGTAGCAGAATTAGCTGCTTATTAGAAGAGGTATAAAGGTGCGATGATAGAACCGGTTTCCGGTCTTAGCGAAGAAATATTAAAAATAGCTTTGCCTTATTTAGTATAGGCCTAGCGGTAATTATTTTTGGAGCGACTTTACCGCTATACTTCTAATCTTAGTAGGCTCTAAGCGAATAAATATAGCTATGAGAGTAGAACCGTAACTTACTCTACTATTGTAACTTTAACTATAAGCTAAAATTGTAATTTAAAGGGAAATATCTCTATACTAGATAATATAAGTTTAATTACCTACTTCCTAATTAATACTAATTCTTCTTAGGGCATTATTAAATCTCTCTATAGATAACCTAATAACTCTCTAATAAATAAATAATTAACTTAACTTAGTTTAAGTATACCTATAACCCGAATTTTGTTAATCTATACCTCTCCCTAAAGAAATCCAAGGCTTTTAGTAGTCCTTAATAATAGCCTTGTAAAAAATTAACAAATATTAACTAGTTAATACTAAATTCTATTAATTTTTAAGGCTCCCTCTAGAGCTTCGCGAGAAGATATAGTAGTTTGTTTACTAGCTTAATACCCTCTCAAAATTAATATCCGGATTAATAATAAGTATAAAGATAGCTATATCTAGGCTATTAGCCCTTTTATAATACTTAAGGTTTACTAATAATCCCGCTAAATTATATTTTCTATTTATGAACCTTAACTTGAGCTTTATATATCCCGAGAGAATCTAGGATAAGTTCTCTATACTCGCCTAAATATTATCTTAAGGCTAGAGGGATATATCTTTATATATATGAGAAAGGGGTATTCTCTTATTAATATTTAACTAGATTTAGAAGTCTATTCTATTATTACTTAGGAGAATATCCTATTAGGTTTATAAAGATATAAGTAGTATTACTAGAATTTGTTAGTATTAAGTATTTTCGGAATTAGTTACTTAAAGAGAATAAAGACCTTATAGTTATAATATTTCAGAAAAATTACTATAAGCGGTATAAGGATAAGCTTTTACTACTAAGATTATAGAATCTTAGCTTATTATCTTCTATATATAAGATATAAAGGCGATATAATAGATACTACTAGGTCTAGATCCTAGAACTTATATTATAAGAGTTATAAAGGTAATAAGTATAGAAGTTATTAGTAGAGATACTCTTAATTACTAAGTATTTTACTTATATTAAATTTAAAATAGGTACTATAAATAGCGAGTCCTAAGCCTAAGTATTATTCTAGTTATAGATACTTAAGTATTCTATATTCTTCGTTAAACTATATTATTACTAAATCTCTTATTAACTATCTTAATTCCCTTATACCTTAACTTAGAATTATCCTTATATAAATAGCTCTTAGTAGCTATAGACTTATTATTAAAAGAGTTTTTCTAAGATTAAGTCTTTCTATAATTTCTAAGTTATAAGCTATCTATATAAAGGAGGTAAATATCTCTCTAATACGAGAAAGAATATAACCTGAAATAAGACTTCTCTTAGAAGCTATGAAATATATATATCTATATATATAATCTTAGTTATCTAGCTAAGGTAAGACTTCTTCTAGAAACACTATTTCCTCCTCTTCTATGAAAAGCTTAAATGTGGCTAGGTTCTTATATATAATAACTATTAATGCCCCTAATTCACAGCGATATGCCTTAGTATAATATTACTAAGGTAATACTCTTCTTAGAGGTAAGGAGTCTAATAGTAGCTCTTCTAGGCTATATATTTCTTATAGTATAAAAAGAGATTCGGGTATATTAAGCTTTAGTAGAAGTTAAGGTAAGAGTATATTATAGATAACCTCGCTAGTATTATTACTTAAGTTAGATTACTCTTTATACTATATCCTCTTCTATTATATAGGGCTTTAAGGGTTATTAAGTTAGTTCCTCTTTAGTAATATATTAGCCTAAAGGGTTATATCCCCTTACTTCTTAAGCTGAATTTTGCCTAGAAACTATATTATAGTTGAGTCTAATCTCTCTAGTTAATATACTATACTTATTATAATCCGCGGAAAGGGAATAAAGTTAGTTATAAGAGGTATAAAAGCGGGCTATCTATTTAAGGCTTTCGTAAACTAGAGCTAGCTTAAGGAGTTTAAGAGCCCTCGAGATTATCTCGGAAAGGGTCTTAACTTCTTATAATCTTGTATAGATAAATAGCGGTTCTTACTATATAAAGAAAATAGAATAGTAGAAATTAGAGTTATTACCTAAGAGTAGAGAGAAGACTCTATTATCTAATTACCTATACTAAAACTAGAGCCGCTTAAGAAGATGAAATAGGAGGCAAGAAATAGTGCTTATATTAATAATAGTTCTAGCTAAGGATATTAAGAATATTACTAGATACTTTTTTGATATTAGGTAGTAGAAAATAGATATCTAAAATAGAGCCTAGGAGCTAGAATTATATAATCGCCTCCCTAATACTATAGAAGTAAGACTAGATGTATTTAGTAGTTTAAACCGGCTTTTACTAGAAAGGGACCCTATAATCCTTTTATAGTAATTTCTATAGACTAAGTCTATTCTCTTCCTCTCTCCCTTACCCCCCCTCCTCTCCTCCTCTCTTCTTCTTACTTTGTCCTTCCCTCTCTAAGCTATTTAAATTAAAATAATAAATATATAATATAATATCTAGTATTATACTACTAAGAGAGAGAGGAAGCTTACTAAAGATCGAGAAGAGAATTTTCGAGGGATAGCTTATATTAGTCTAAGAAGGCTTAACTTTAAGCCTAAGTACTCGAGAGATATTAATAGGAAGAATATTAAAAGACTAAAGAGAATCTTCATAAGATAAGGCTATCTTCGGCTATTACTATCTAATTATATACTAGTAATTATTACTAAGTAAGACCTAAAAGTTATACTCTAATATTTAGGTAAGATACTTAAAGATCTTCTTAATAGTATATAAGATATACCTCTTAAGCTAATATTACCTCTAAATTATATACTCGAGTACCTCTATAGTTAATATTAGATCCTAGTTACTCTAGAAATCTTAATACTAAAAGAAGAATAGTGAATAATAGATTTATACTTATTAGGTTTAACCTTAAAACCCTCTATAGTTATTTTAGAATATCTAATATTATTCCTATCTAGTAATGAGTCTAGAGGCTAAAGCTACCTTAAGCGAGAAGTACTCTAACTCGTTTAATTTTACTAATAGCGAAATCTATAGAAAGATCTAAGACTACTAATATCGAAATAAGCTTTTCACTATAAGGTAATAGCGGGCGTACTTGTCTAAAGGTAAGTAGAAAGCTCTAGGTTAGCTTCTAATAAGGGAAAGGTATAAGGAGGCTTTTAATACCTTACTAGTTATTCGTAGTCTCTAGGTAAGGCTAGGATTCTTACTTAGTAATATATAAGAAGTTCTAGCTATATAATTTAATAACGTTTATTAGGCGATTCTTACCGTAATTATATAGACTAATCTTTTGAGTAAGAGATCCTATATTACCTTAACTATATCTAGTAGATATAGTCTTTTATCCTAAGTAGAGACACGGATCTTATATAGAAGACTAACTAATTCACTATTAAAACTTTATAACTAAGAGCTCTATAAGTATTAGGGGACGACTTAAGTTAGCTTAAAATACTCTTCGACTTAGGTAAGCTCTTTCCCGAAATAAGGGATAAGGAAAAGTAGTACTTAATCTAGAATAATATTCCAAGAATAGCTTATCTTATCCCCTTACTATATATACTCTTTAAAGACCTGAAATTACTGAGCCTATATATAAAGATTATCTAAGCTTTAATTAAGTAGCTCTTTAAGGGATTATTATATAATATAATAGAGTAGTAGTTCTCTAGTATAAACTAGACTCCTAGTATAGTTATTATATAAGACACCGAAATAGTATTTAACGTATATAAAGGGAGTATAATAGATTAGATCGAATTTGGCTACTAGTAGCTTTATCTCTTTATACTACGACATTTTCCTTAGATAATCAGAGAATACCTAAAGAAGGAGAAGGATTAGCCTAAGCTAACTATTAAAGAGCCTAATCCCATAACTTAGTACTAGTTTACCTTCTTAGCTAATTAGCTAAGCTTTAATTCAGAAGTTATTAGGTAACTAAAGGCTAATAATCTATATAGGGTCGAGGCTCGTAACTTCCTCCTAAAGTATAACCCTCCTAAGTTATATACCTATAATTAGTAGCTCTTTAAAGAATACATGAAATAGATAATAAGAATACGTATAGTAGTCGTCGAAAAGGGCTAATAGTATATTAAGCCCCTAGTAGTAGTAGATAGACTTAGTAAACCCCTTCTATAATAGTATAGTTAATTCTTTTAGACTACTTATAAGTATAAGTAGAACTACCTCTTCTTAGATATTCTCTATAATACTACTAATACGAGAGGGAAGGGAATTACATTATTCTTTATTTAGAGGTTAATATACTTCGTATTCTTTAGTAGACACTTACCCGGCGCTATAGCTAAAGCGCTATAAGAGTAACTACCTCGAAGCCTAGAAGTTAATATAACCGGGGAAAGCGATAAGGTATCTCCCTATAATACTAAGTTAGGGCTAGTACTACCCTAAGCCCTAGTAGCTAAGCCTTTAGTATAGAAACAAGTATAGAGAGACCACCTAATACCCTTACCTTTATTAAGCTAGGAATAGATAATACTAGTCCCTATTTTATAAGCTAGCGAGAATTCGTCGAGCTAGGAATAGATAGTACTAGTACTTACTTCGTAAGCTAGTAAGAATATATGTATTTATCCCTATTCTCTAGATTATACTTTTCGAAAAACTAAAGAATAATATAAGTTATTATATATCTTAGTAAAGAAGATATAAACCTCCCTAGGTACTAAATAGTCTTCTAGGTATATTAGAAGGGAGGCCTTTAAGACTAGGAGTATTCTATATTATATAGTAACTCTTCTAAGGTAAAGTAAGTAATTACTAAGTATATTTAGAAAGGTATATATTTAATAATAATAAGAGGCTATAGCCTCACCCTAGAGAGGTATTATAATATAGTAGTTAGTAATAGTATATATATTATAGTACTAGTACTAAGAGAAGAGAGAGAGATTAATAAATTACTAATTACTTCTAGAGTAGGATCTATCACAAAAAATGAGCTCTAACCTATAATACCTAAGTTAAAAAAAAGAATAATTATAGAGAGATAACTTACTTATTTTATAATTAGAATATAAAATCGTACTAGTACTAATTCTCGTACTACCTATAACTCTCGTACTAACACGTGAGCTTATAGGAGCTTAAAGTCTTATATGAGCCTATATACTCTTACTAGCCTATATACTCCTACTAGCCTTAATTCTCGTACTAGCCTGGATTCTCGTATTACCTATAACTCTCGTACTAGTATATGAGCTTATAGGAGCTTAAAGTCTCATATAAGCCTATATACTCCTACTAGCTTATATACTTCTACTAGCCTTAATTCTCGTACTAGCCTAGATTCTCGTACTACCTATAACTCTCATACTACCTATAACTCTCGTACTAGTATATGAGCTTATACTAGCCTATATACTATTAATAAATCTTTATAGGTCGCAATTATAGTATTAGTATAGATAACTAACGAATACCCCTCTTCCTTATATACTAAAGCTCTATTTCGTCTTATTATAACTATATTAATTAAGGGTATATAATTAGTCTACTAAGTGACTAAAGTTACTATCTAGAACCTCGATTAATAACTATCTTAGTTATCCTCTTTAGGCCTAATCTTACTACTACTAATATATACTTTATTTCAAAGAGGGTAATAGGTAGGATAAAGATAAGGGGTTATTATTAGTTTATTATCGGAAATACATGTTTCTTATACTAGGGCCTTGTATTTATAAGCGAGTATATAATATTCTAGATTTCACATATAAATAGGTAACTTAGGTAAGTAAATTTATTCTATATCACGCTATCCTATTAAGTTCTAATTACTTATAGCTCATTAGAATTATAATAGGTGAAATAGTAACTCCTTTAAGTGAATATCCTTATCTAATATCTACTTTACTACCTCTCGAACCTATTCTCTTATATAATTATTCACATATACTATTAAGTTATTAGTTAATAGGTACGGTATCTCTTTATAGCTAGACTTATACGAGATTATACTTCGACTCTTTCTTCCTTTAATTTTAAATCTAATTAGATTCTTAATATTAAGGCCTTAGTAATTCACTATAATACGGTTATATTTACTAACTTAATTAATTATACTATATTCCGCGCTATTAGTAATATAATTCCCGGTAATAAAGAGACGTATATTAAGGACTTATTAGAAATATAGATTAGGGATACTCTAATAGGTTACCTTAATTAAACTTATATATTTAGAGTCTTACTTAAGTAAGTTAGTTATCTATTATCTTACCTATTTCAAGTATTCTTCGGGGTAGTTATTAGTAAAGGTTCTCCTGGAATTAACTAAGGCTTACCTTTAGAATCCACTTACTAAAATAATATAATCTTCCTTACTTTTATATTATAATTATGAAAATTCTTAAGAAGCTACTTCATATAAGGTAACTAGTTAGCTATACTAATAACCGTCGCGAATAATAAGACTATTCCGTACTTATTAAGATATATCTCTTTACTATAAGGTCCTTTAATAATAGCTCTTAATTTAGTAGGTTAGGATAAGCTACTATTACTAGGAAGACTTTACGTGAATCCCGTCTACCGTTAAATAATAAAGACGATAATATCCTAATCTTTATTATATAAGTACTACTATATAACTATATATAGGTATAATTAAAAGAAAGTACTATAGCTTACTCCTAGGATATAGAGGTATATATATTAGCTCGCTTAGTACTTCTAGGGCCTCGAGATCTTAGTATAGACCTAATAAGTATCTAGTAGAGATTTAATAAAGACTTTATATAAGTATTCCTAATTATAGAAGTTCTAATAAAGTATCTAGTAAGTCTAGAGGAGGTACGAAGATACCTATACATAATATATAATAAGGAGATATATCGTTAGTATATTAAGTAACCTCCCCGGAATATAGATTCAAATAGTGGTTACGATAATTACTACTAGAACCTAATAGATATTTAAGAAGATCTCATAGAAATAACGTCACGTGATTAGAAATAAGGTAATTAGAATAGAGGCTATAGTAGAGGTAGCTTGGTTTATTTAGTTAGTAGTCCTTGTTTTAGAGGGGGAGACTCACTACTAATACTACTACTTAAGTTAATAAGTATAGGTTAGGTATCTATAATATAGTAAGAATTATATGAATCACTCCCTCGATTATAGCTACTCGCCTTATCTAATAATAGATAGTATTATAAGCCTTGTATCTAAGTCTATAGCTACTAATAATAGAGTTTATATAACTTCCGGAGAGAG
Organism: Hyaloscypha finlandica; assembly: GCA_021399475.1. Taxonomy (NCBI): domain Eukaryota; kingdom Fungi; phylum Ascomycota; class Leotiomycetes; order Helotiales; family Hyaloscyphaceae; genus Hyaloscypha; species Hyaloscypha finlandica. Next base: position 50,787 of record JAJTUR010000164.1, read on the forward strand.
TAAGAGGAACGAGATTTACTATAGATAATAGTCCTATTCGCTATAAGGCCTTTATATAATTATCTATAAGGCAAACAATATTACTTATAAGGAGAATAATGACTAAGAGCGTATAATATCGAGTAGTACTATTTATATACTTATAGACTTATAGGTAGAAGATATACTTAAGAAAATAGTATATTATATAGGTATATAGAAAGCTAATAGAAATTCCTAATATATAGAAAATAATTGAAAAGGTAGTAATAGCTATAAGTACTATAGTATACTATTAAATAATATCTATATCCTAGAGAGTCTTAGTAAGATTAATATAATATGAAACCCGGATATATAGTATAAGAGAAACGACGTAGGCCCTAATAGATTAGTTTATAGGAAGGTATTTAAATTAGAAGCCAAAAGTTACTATAGTATTTAGTATACTTTATATCTTAATTATATAAGAGGTTAGGCTCTAGTAATATACCTCTAGAAATAGCCTCTAGAAATAGCCTCTAGAAATAACCTCTAGAAATAGCTAGTCCCAAAATCACTTCCTAGACCTCTAAAAGCGGTGCCTCTAGGGTAATAGGCCTAGATTCGCTACTAGATTCATTAAGATACTAAGGGTATACTATAGCTCTCTCTTTAGTTAATAATTAAATTACTAAAAGCTTAATTTTCTAACTAGGCTCTTAGGCTAGGGAATCTCTAATATATTAAATATCTTATATATAAACTATAGTGAAAGAAGAGGAATACTTGGGAGAAATTTCGATAGAGGAAGATTAGCCTTATTAGTAAAGTAAATAATCTTTACTACTTCTTTGGGGTAGATATCTTCTTAGTTATCCGAAAGAGAGGTAGATATTATATATATATCTTAATAGAAGAACTTTACTAGCTATTAACTAAGGAGTAAATCGTGAGTCTCTCTACTATTATATAAAGATAGTAATTAATAAATTCTCAGGAATAGAATTACCCTCTATTAGAGATAAAGACCCTAGCGGACTTTAATATTATTAAAAGAGATGAGATAGCGATATAAAGGAACGATAGGTTTTAAGATTATATTACTTAGTATTAGATACTAGAGTACTAACTCAGACAAGTTTTATATACCGAGCTATTAGAAATTTATAGAGAAGTAGTGAAATATGTTTATAATAGTTCTATAATAATAAGAATATCGATATTATATTAATAGATTCATCTTATAATACTTAGCTATATTATCCCCTGAACTCTAGAAAATCTTATAACAGGCTACGAGGAATAACTAAAGAAGATAGAAGCGTAAAAAGAATTAATTATAATAAATTACTTAATCTATAACTATTCTCGTAATATGTTAGTATAGCTCGGGAAGTCTCAAAGAACGGGCTACCAGATTAATGATAGTTACTTACAGTAAAATTATAAAGCTTACTTAGCTCATTATTATATCCCATAGTATACCTAGATTAGTATACCCTACTAGGAGATCTATAAATAATAGTATTAGAGGCGCAACTCATACTAATATTCGGTGTGACTTAAGAAGTACATAGTACTCCCTAAGAAGGCCGAGTACCCTTAGTATAGATAGTTAAAGCCTTCGCTAGTAGCCCGAAGACAGAGATACTAAGCCCGGATATAGCGGCTAAGACTATTAATATAGGAGAACATATAGTCCTATTTCCGGGGGCTTACCTCCTTATTAACTTATTTATAAAAGGCATAGTATAGTATAAGGGCTATAGGCCGCTTTTTGACTTCTATAGGAGTTATAGAGTCTATATCTAAATCTTCGTCCGCTAGTGTCTTAGTTTCCTAGTCAATATTAGACTCTACCTTAGTCTCCCCTTAAGAGATGTCTTCCTCCTCCTCCTCCTCCTCGTCTATATCTATACTCGTATATATATAGTAAATCTTTAGACGCCCCCTTTTCTTCGGTACCTTATACTAGTAAGGGGTTTCTTACTTCTTATAGAGTTATATAAGGTTATTAATAAGCTCGACCTATACTTTAAGAATTTGATCCTTAGTTAGGCTATTAAGCGGCTTAAAGAGTAGTTTAGCTACTTTACCTCGCTCCTTAAGCTTATACTTAAAGGTTAGTAGGGTAATTATATTAACTAAATAAATGCCCCGTAGTTATTAATTAACTTCGGTAATATAGATTATCTTATAAAACTCTATAATAGTCTTCTCTAGCTAATTATCCTTTAATTTGTGTTTTAAGGTATTAATATTAGCTTATATACTTTTATGTTTCTTAAACTACTTCGTTCTCTTAGCTAACTTAATAGTAGAGAAGCTATAATCTTTGAGATCTTAGATATATTAAGTACGCTCTTTAATAAGATTAAGGAGCTTAGGGTATTAACTAATCTCAAATTTCTATATATCTATTAGAGCTTTCGGGGCTCTCTTATAGTAGATTAACTTACTAATCGCTTGGATAAGATTATCTCGTCGTATAGAGCTAAGGTATATCGCCTAATAGTCCCGATTAATAAATAATAGTATATAATACTATTTATAGATATCTCCCTAATAACCTATAATCTACTAGTACTCTTCGGGAATTAATACTTCTATAATAGTATATATTAGCTAAGCTTAACTTTAACTTAGAAGAATCTATAAAGGGGTAGGATAAGAAGTACTAAGAACTTACCCTTTAACCTCTTCCCTAAAGCTTACTATAAGTCGTAGAATTCGAGCTTCTTCTTAAACCTACTTATTTAACTAAGGTAAATAAGATAATACTAGTATTTTAAGTAGTCTAGTACCTTAGTCTTAGATACACGGATCCTATTAGTAGTATACTCGATATCCCGGAAAATAGGCCTTTATACCTAGTCCTCGTCTCATTAGAGATAAATATAATTAGTATTAGGTGAGATAACTAAACTATAAATATTACTTAGAGAAGTGAGTTTATTCTCGAATACACTATTAGTAAGTACTAAAACTAGTATAAAAGTGACTCTATAATATACGAGATCCTCTACCTCGTAAAATATAAATACTTTTCTAGTTTTAATTAGTTAGCTAACGAGATAGATATTAAATATCGAGAATAATCTATCTTACCTCTTTCTCTTTCTACTAGACCTCTTAATATACTTTAAGTTAAGCTTTATAATAACGATAAGTAGCCGCCTTTTAACCTAAGGTAGGAATAGCTAGAACTTAATATCTTTATATTAGAGCCTAACGAGAGCTTTAGGTTAAGTAGTAGTATAGCTAGTAAGGGCTAAGAAGGGTAATAATTAGACCCTAAGCTACTTATAAGTAAATACCTCTATATCACGTACCTAGTAAGTATTCTAGAGTTAGTAGAGATCCTTAATAAAAAGCCCTAACTTTTCTTTTTCCGAGTTATTGAGGCCGAATATAGGCGTTAGAACTTATAGGATCTACTATTATAAAGTGAGTATAATAGCTTAGGAAGATAGAGATAAGTAAAGTATATTACGTATATTATATAAGACGCTCTCTTTTATATATTCTTCTACTAATTATATATATACTATATTAAGGATTTTCTAATATATAATAGTAGAAGACTCTTTCTTAATTCGCGAGTACTTTACTTACTAGAAGAGATATATCTTAAAGAGGCTAGGTTAATACCCCCTAAGGGCCACGTATAGGTTTTATAATATTCTAATTAGGGGCGAGCTTAGGTTTTGCTTTTTTAATTACTTAATAGTGAAATCGTAAAACTTATTAAAATATAATTAGTAAGTATCTATATTAAATAATCTTTCGCGAGATAAGAGACTTACTCTTCTTATTTTTCTAACTCTACCTCTATTATAGCTTTAGTTTCATTATAGGGATTAGATAATATAACTCCTTCTTCTTTAAACTCCTATATTATTTACTTAATATCTATAGGTTTAATATTAGTATTAGATTTAGAGTTAGACTCGCTATTAGATAGAGAATTATAGCTAGAATCTTTAGTAACCTTAGAGCTAGAATTAAGACTAGAGTTACTATTATAAGTAGAATTTAGTTTCTATACCTAGTTCCTCTTCTTTAACTTTACTCGTGATTTATATACTTGAGGTTATTCCTCTCTATTTAGTAAAGTTAGGAGAGCTCTACCTCGGCTATAGTAGAGGGTTTAATATTAAGGGAAATATTAGGGGAGACTAACTATTATAAGAAGAGACGTGGGATCCGTTATATAAGAGGATAAATAGCTTATATAAATGATAGAAGATAACTAAAGGGATATCGTCGATGACTATAGTAGTAGAGTTAGGAAAGGACTATACTCGATATTTCAAGTAACGGATTTCTACTTAAATCTTCTTATATTATATATATGACTTCGATTCTTTAGCTTCCTAGACTAAATAGTAGCGACTAAGAAGCTTATAAATATAATTCGTATAATATTAAACTAGCTTAGCTATACGCTTTAAGTAGCGAATTTCGGCCTATATATTAATATATTACTAGTACTACTTTAATCCTTTGGCGGCCTTAGTCATACTATAGAGGCTACGAATCTCACGAATATAGCTTAGCGATGTGCGGGCTAATCGAACTCATGAGCGCTAGAGAATAGAGAGAATTAAGTACAAAGAAGCGAAAAATGGATAATTAAGGGTAATAGCACAAAAATGAGTAGTTTACTAGAATAAGAGATAAAGGAGTAATCGAGCGGAGTAATGAATAAGTGAGTAGGTCGAGGAGGTATAGAGGGAGTGAAGAATTAAGAAATGAAAACTTGAGAGTCGAGGGTAAAGCGGCTAGAATATATATATCTTATAGTATAGGAGTAGGAAGTTAAATAGGTAGTGTGGTTCATTTTCTACTTAGAAACTTTCCCTTAGGAGGTAGAGAGCCCACGGTTTTCAGGGGGGATAAGTTCTACTATTTCTAGAGGTAAGAATAAAGTTAGAAGAATAATTAAAACGGTGTCGAGGGAAGCTCGCTAAATTTTTGGCGGCCTTAGGTTAAGCGCTTAAGCGAGTAGAGAAGTAGCGTAAAATAGCGGGCAGGTGCTTACCGAAAACGGTAATTAAATCACCGATATCTAGAAAATAGTAGTACTTTATATATATGATACCTAAGGTTAGTATTATATTAGTAAAATCCACTATTATTAATACCGACTAGTATATCCCTAGTAATTATAATAGGGAAGGCTTTTATAAGCGTCTTCTTACTATTAATATTAATTATTATACCCCCCTTATATTAACTCATTCTAGGTTCTAGATTATAGACGATATTACTTATATTTATACTATAGGGACCTAAAGTTAGTGTGAATTAGTTACTAGGTTTACGGCGGTTAATATACTCAATATTTATAAGTATAATATAAAAGCCTTTAAAGGCTTAATATATATTTCTATATATACCAAAATCGTTAATAAAGAGGATAAGTAGAAGGGAGTAGTAAGGGAGATTATCTAAAGATACGAATGCCTTAATTACCTCTTAGCTATAGTAAGAGATCTCTAAATCATTACAGATAAGGTATATAAACCGGATAGATTTCTATTCGTAGGTATTAGGATCTATAATCCTCTTAATAAAGAACTTAATATTAGGATAAACTAGATCGCTTTCCTCGCTTAATGAGTTATACTCCTATTATATAGATATATTAATAATGTAATAGATGTCTTATTTAGTAATATCGAGAGTAGTATTAATTAAAATCATTTCGCCCTCGTCTAAATCTATATTAATGTCTAATTAGTCTAATAATTCACTCCTTAAGGCTACTAGCTAGATTATAAGGACGACTTCTCCTTCTAGGGTAGCGCGATATTCTTTACTCTTATATTCTATACTAATAAAAATAATATAGCCTTTAGAAAAGCCTTATATAAGTAATATAAACCTAATAATATCACTAGGTAAGATAATATTACCTTTACTAGTCTAAGCGTATTTACTAGATATTATTAAAGTAGAGGATCCCTATAAACGAGAATACTAAATCTTATTCGGAAAGTTAATATATTAGGCTATTCTAAAATATATACTCGAACTAAGGCTAGAGGCATTTAAGATCCAAGTTATAAGGTTAACTGGATTATACTAATAGTACTAGGTAGTCCGGGTAATTATTATCTATACTAGTTTACCCTTTTCTAGGGCCTAAAGTAATACTTGCTTTTCTAGAGTTATAGTAATTAGTCTATAGAGGAGGCGTAGTATAGGAAACTAACTTCGGAGGTATTACTTAAGGGTATTAATATATAGAGGAAGGTAGAGGTACTTAAGCTCTTACTAATTACCCTCTAACTCTACTATATTAGACCCTTTATCTACTTTATATAGATATCGCCCTATTATCTATAATTATCGAAGTTACTTATATTTTATCTAGGAGATCGAAGCCTTTTCTAGCTATATCCCAAAAGCTAGATAGAACGGGGAAAGTAGTTCCTTAGATAGTATAAAACTAATAGACTTAGTATCTGACTCTAGAGAAGAAGGAGGTATAAGAGACACTATATCTATAGCTATATTATTCTCGTTATCGAGATCTACTTCATATATATATCTCGGGGCTACTTTAACCTAATCTAGTATATTTGAAATATCCTAGAAAAAGTTAGATTAGGCTTTCCTAGATACTAAAGGTTAACTTATACTACTATAGAGAAATTATAATTCTAAGTTATTATTAGAATTATTATTTATATTAGAATTATTATCTATATTATTTTCCCTTATTATTTAAGTACTTATAGAGCGATTATTACAATTATCCTAAAGGTAACCTAGGAAATCATTCCTAAAGCTTATCTAGATATCCCCGTCACTATCTATTACCGAAGGACTAGCCTATAAAGACAAGGGAGCTATATCTAAATCTGCCTTTATTAGCTCTTCTAGAGGGGGTATGAGATAACTAGAGGTACTACACTAGCCTAGAAGGAGGTTAGAATACTTGCGGCAATTCATATTATACTCTATATTCTAGGATATAGCTAAATATTAATTAGAAAAAATTCTAAGGTATTAGGTTTTAATAAAGGAAGGAGGAAGGTGAACTAATACGACTTCGCTTAAAAGAGTAATTATATGTAATATAGTCACGATAATATATATAGAAGAGAAAGGGAACAAATTTTAGAGACTATAGATACATTAAGTACTAGTCTAGTTAGTAATATATATAGGGAGAAACCACTAAAGTAGATATCTATAAAAGCCTAATTTAAATACTACTAATACCGTAATACCGCAATACTACAATAATATAATACCGTAATACCGTAATACTATAATACTATAATACCGTAATACTATAACACCGCTACCTAAGCCTCTTAAAAAGTATAAAGGAAATAAATTACAAAAGAGTAACTAGAGTAAGTAGAGATATTTATAGGATGAGATATAACTAAAAGGACACTAGTAAGTATTAACTCAAGGGTATTAATCTTCGGAGAGTAAAAAATAACTTTTTTTCGGATTTTTTACTCTTTTTTTTCCCTTTTTTTTCCCTTCCTTTTAACGTGCTTTATTAGTTTATAACTATATAGCACGGCTAGCTAAGCTAGCGTGAGTCTCAGTAGCTAATATATAGTACCAATTTCTAATATAAGTGTAATATATAGTGAGGGACGTACCTAGTAAAACAAAAACTTAAGGAAATAAAGAAATGAGTATAAATCGCGAATTCCTCTACTAATCGCTATTCCCCTTTTACTATTCCCCCTCTCCTATTTCCACCTCCACCTCCACCTCAGTTTCCTCAGTTTCCTCCCATAGCTCCCAGTCACTTTCCTCACTTTCAGCTTCACTTTCTTCCTCACTTTCTACTTCTTCTACTACTCTTGCTTCCTCTACTTCCTCTTCATTTCTCTCAATATACCATTTCCTTATATATATACTAGTCTCTTTTAAGAATACTAGTGTGTTCGGTATACTAATCTCTGTGTGTAATAGGATCCGTAGGTTAAAAGCACTAGTGTCTAAGCTTCCTTTGAATAGACTAAATAGTCTAATTCGTTCCTCCTTATATAGCTCGTAATATAAAAGGAGGTGCTTTGTATTCTCAGTTTTAACACATTTGTATTTATTATTAGACGCTATTTTTAGCCTATATAAATAGGACTTTAAATATCCGTGGCCTAGCTTTAATTAGAAGAAGGCACTAGCTAGGGGCCTTAGTATTCCTAAAGGTAGGTGTATCTTTTTTGATATTTTCCACGGATATATATTACTATACGATTCTAGCTAGGATACCGGTCTAGTATAAGACTTTAGGAGTAATCTATACTCCTATTTCTTTACTTTATTAATCTCGATACCTAGGAAAGTAAAGGAGGTTTTTACTAATTCGGGTTCTAATATAGGAGAAGTAGTGCCTATTTTGGCTAGTACGTCTACTTCTTCGTTCCCTATTATATCTATATGCCCTGGGACCTAGATTAGTTCTATATTAGCTCCTTTAGCTTTAAGGGCCTTAGTAGCTAATATAGCTCTAATCTATTAGCTTTGTCCTAGCTTATTAGAAGGAGTTTTTAGTCTCAGTAAACTAGCTTAGTTATCTGTATAGATATTAAAAAGCTCCCCTCTCTTTGCTTTACTACTAGCGTATTTAATAGCTCTAGTAATACCTTCTAGTTCTCTGTTATAGACTATAGTACTAGCTCCTATATTCTAGCTTTCTCTATACTTAGCTATGACCGGAATATAGGGAGTTTCGTGACTATAAACAACGAACCCTAGGCCTATTCCGTCTCCTTTTTGAGTTTGAGATCTATCTATATATATAGACTATATAGAGCTATTATTATATAAAGTCTTTAAATAGAGATTATGTAATATAGTAGTCTCTTCCTTAGGCTATCTTAATATAGTGATTTTATAAGGTACTTCTCTATCCTAAGGAGGAAAGTAAAAGTGTCTTATAGTCTCTAAGTCTTTAGGGTCTATAAGGTCCTTAATAGAATTAACTATAATTTCGACTTATGATATTTTAGCCTTGTGATCTCGAACTAGATCTATGTTTAGACTATAAATAGAGTCTATATCAGAGTCTATTAATTCTAATTACTTAGATCTTTGGAAGGACTTCTCAAACTCTAGCCTAACTAGGTATTTTAGGCTATATTTAAGGATACGAAAGGCATATCGACGACGACTATGGTTTAGCCTTATAATAGGGGGGACTAAAGCTAATTCGACCTCTATAGGAACAATAGGAGCTAATTTAAATACTCCTAAGGTTTTCCTTAGGGCTAGGTTCTAAATAGCTTATAAAGGCCGGATTTGAGTATTGTTTTCTGTCTTCTACTATAATAAGGAACTATAGTCTATTATACTAGTAACATAGGCTAAATATAGCTATCTAATTATAAAAGGAGATAAACCACGTGATATATTCGTGAGTCTTTATACCCTATAAAAGGCTTATTTTGCTTTAGAAGCCCTAAAGGCTATATGTTCCTTAAAATTAAGCTTTTCATTATAATAGATCCCTAGCTATTTCACTACTTTACTAGGGGAAACTAAGTCCTTATTAGGTAGTTTTAAGCTAGGCTTATTCTTAGAACTATTAAAGTGAAAAAGCTTAGTTTTGTCTATATTAAAGCTAATAGTATTCTTTTTTCCTAATTCGACTATATTCTTTACTTCTCTTTCTAAGGTCTTTATATTTTATTTAAGACTTTTAGAAGTAGTAGTAAGGGTTATATTATCTAAATAGGAACCGAATTTGATATTTACTAACTTAAATAAGTCTCATATATAGATTAAAAATAGTATAAGTAATATAGGGCTTCCTTATAGAATACTATAAGTATAGACTTAAATACTTTAATACTATTATTAAAAGCTAGTCTTAATACTTAGTTATCTAAGAACGACGATACCTAGAGAATAAGGCTAGTAGGTAGTAATAAACTAATTATAATCTATAATAGCCTATTCTTGGACACGTAATCGAAGGTACCTTTAATATCTAGAAAGAGAGTATTAGTTTTTAGCTTATAGGACTTATTAGCTTCTACTTTATTTTATAGTAATAAAGTAGTATTAATAACTAACTTATATAGCTTACCTCCTATTTGAGAGGAGTGTAATAGGTTACTAGTCTCGGCTAAATAGCTAAGTCTCCTAGCTAATATTCTCTTAGAAACCTTCCCTAAGTAATTAAGTAAGGAAATAACTTAATATACCTTAGGAAGGGAGTAGTTTAGTTTTCTCGATTTCTTTAGAATAAAGCTAATAGCTTATTTCTAGACTTTAAGGTAGTATCCCTTATTAATAAATAAGGAATATAGCCTATAAAAAATGTCTAGAGTAGCTCTATAAGCGTGGACTATAATCTCTTAAGTAACTAAGTCTAGTCCTAGGGTTTTCCCCTTTATCTTAGAAGTATATACTAGTTCTAGCTCTATTTTAGATAAAATAGGCCATTCTTACTTTAAGCTAGGTTTATAGTCTATTAGACTAATAGGTTTAGCTATAGGAGGTAATAGAAAAAGCATAGTTCTAAAGATATTATACTTCTCTTAGAAAGTCGATTTTAGCTTATTAGAGTTACTATCTAAGATACTAGGTATAGGTTAATATATAATACCTTTAGTGTATTTTATAGCTTTATAAATCGACTAGGAGTCTTTATTCTCTAAGAACTTATTCTAGTACGCTAGTTTAGTGCTTTTAATAGTATTAAAGTAAGTGTTTTTTTATTTAGAGTTCTTATTTATAGAGAGTATACCCTAAGGCTTTAGACTTACGGTTATAATATAGTATTAATTTATGTAAAGTCTTTAAGTCTTCATTCTACTAGGGTTAGAATACGGACTAGTAGTAGATTTTGGAATACTATTATTAGCCGCTTCTACTATTCTATTTATAAAGTCTTCTACTAATAGATCTAGTTCTTGGTTCTAGGTATATTATTAAGTAAAAAGAGTATATTATTAAGGCTATTAATAAGATAGCTTATAAATTTAGCTTAGTCCGCTTTCTTAGTATTAAATCTAACTAGAGTAGAACTAGAGCTATAAGTCGACTTACTAATAGTAAATAGAACCCTAAAGTAATTAGAACCTAAGTCTAGGAGTACTTACTAGTCCTTAATCTTAGTTACTATTTCACTAGTAGTAAAACTTAAGTCTAATATAGAAGGAATAGATATATTTAATTTATAGAAGGTACTTTCCCCTAGTTTATTTAATAGCCTTAAAGAGTGAGTCTCTATATAGCTAATTAAATAAATTATATAAGTGCTTTGAGGTTTAAGGGGATCTTACTAAGGATAATATATATTAAAATCACCTAGTAATAAAGAGCTATTATAGAGAATAGTAGGTAGAATATCCTCTCTTAATATAGTTAATATACTATTAGGGTCTTCTAGGTGAATTATATTATAGAAATTAATTAGTTGCATTTTTAGTATACCTAGACTTAAGTCTATAATTAAGTAATTAGGATTACTTAGTGAGTTTTGAGCTAGACTAGCTTGTAGTTCACGGGCTACGTAAACTAAAGTTCTAGGTCTTAGGGTACTATAGTTCGGAAGTATTTAGTAATAACTAGAGTATATAATAGAATAATATTCTCGATTATTATCCCTTATTATTACCTAAGGCTCCTGAACTACTAGGACTTTAATATCTAGTTCTATAGCTATTTATAAGACATTTTTAGTAGTAGAGCTATTACGATTTATATTAACTTATAATACTTTAATATAGCTATTTATTAATAGTAGTAATAGTAAGAATCGTAGTAGCTATAGTAGCTATAGTAGCTTGTTTTATTACTAAGTAGACCTCATATAGCTTTAAGCTAGCTAAGTGAGTATTACTTAAGTAATTAGAGTATTTAGTAGTTATATAGGGACATCTTTTACCCTTCTTTTTATAGATAGAGCAAAAATAGTTCTCAGTCACGTGTTCTTACTATATAGTAAATACTTAGGTTCTTTTTTATAAATAGAATCTAAATACCTATACCTTATATACCTAGTATACTATATAGTACTAGAAATAGTATAGTATTTTATTACTTTAGTAGAGATTCTAGCTATAAAGAGTCTATTTTTAATAGCTCTATTAGCCTAAGCCTCGGTAGGGAATACTACTACTACTAAACTAGCTCGCTAGGAGCCTAAGTCTCTCTTTTCCTTAGAAGTAGCCTAATAGGGATAGCTAATAAGCTCTAGTCCCTTATTAAAGGTCTTAATCTCTTCTAGGACTAAGTCTATTCCCTTAGATATATCTAACTCATAAATAAGTAGACTATAGATAATAACTTTATACTAAGGTTCTCCTTTTTATATACTTATAACTAAGGGAAATATCCCCTTTATAGTAGCTTTATTTTAAACCAAAAAGTTAGAGTTAAACTCAAGGGTAGTATTAACTATAATATTACTCTTTAAGGAAAGTGAGACTATAGAGATTACTAGTCCCTTAATTCCCTTAGTATAGAAAGTAGTATTAAGTAAATTACGAGTTAAAATAGTAGAGAAAGAGCTAGCCTACTCTATATAAACTAGTAGGAAGGTGCTTTTCCTAGAGAGGGCTATAGATTTTATACTAGTATTACGAGTACTAGAACTACTAGGTGATTTATTAGTATTATAGGCACTACTACTACTAATAAGTATACTAGAGCCTTTTACTCCCTGATTTTTGGACTTAGTATATAATACTATAGTCTAGTCCTTTTCTGATTCCGAGTATAGTAGTTCTTAAGTAGCGATTTTAGCTTAAGTAAGCTTTTTAGAGGTGGTTTTAGCTTAAGTAGCTAGTTTAGCTTAAGTTCTTAATTGAATTTCGATTCGTTTAGTAGTATTTTCGAGGTTCGCTACTTGAGAAGCTAGTAAAGTACTAGTGTAGCGAATATAGCCGAATTTAGTATATTCTCTAAAGATTTCTACTAAATTTAGTAGTTGAGATTACTAGTCATATAATGAGATAATACTAATAGCTTTAAGTATTAAGCTATAAGCTTTACGAATTAGTAATTTAGCTTTATTTAAAGCTTAATTCTAGTATTAATAGTAGTTTCTATAGTTTTAGTATTCCTTATTAATATTACTATTAATATTACTCGAGCTAGAGTCACGCTTTAGCTTATTCTAAGTACGGCTCAAATAAGCTATACTAGCTGAATTAAGCTAAGGAAAAGGGGCTATGAGTTCGTCTAAGGAAATAGGATTTGCGGTTAAATCGAAGTTAAAACGAGCCCTCTAGCTAAACCGAGCTAGTAAGGAAGTAGTAGGTAGCTCTAGCTATTCTATAAGGCCCTCTAAAAGCTCTCTAAGGTCCTAGGGGTTAATAGTAGGGGGGCTATTTAGCCTACTCTAGCTCTACTTATAATAGGTTCTAGAGCTTAGGGCTAAAGGGCTAAGGTATATCGAGTGAGTTCTAAAGGTAAATAAAGTCCTTAAGTGAAAGTAAGAGGAGTAAAAAATCCGAAAAATATATATTTCCTTATATTTATTTAAGTATTATAATAAGGACATTACTATTATCTTTAGTAGTAGTACTTATTATATGAGTAGATAATAGAATCACGGTTATTATACTATTATATAAGCGAAGCGACTTATAAAAGTAGTAGTTCCCTCACGTAGTAGAATAGATTATCTTTTATATATTACTTATTCTACTCTCTCTTATATAATAATTAAGTTATAATAATAGGAATAAAGTAATAGAAGTGAGGCGTAAAGATCTAAGATTCCTATATCTATTAAGAATCTAAAGCTAAGGAGAGAAGGAGAGAGTGAGGTGTAGTAGGGGATAAGTAGCTAGGACTAAAACACTAAGCTATTTAAACCCTTTAACCTAAAGCTAGTTATGTGATACTAGTTATCACATTACTCCCCCCTCTAATAGAGCTCGACCCGAGTATTAGTATAATAGAATAAAGGGAAAGTTAAAGGAGTATAGTAAAGTATTAAAAACTAAGAGCTCTATTTCCTAGTAATATATTTCTTCTAGTCTAGCTCTAGTAGGAGCTTATAACCCTTATTAGTATTACTTTCTAAACTATAGTTATCGTTGTTTACTATAGTAATAGTGACTCATTTACTAGAACTAGAAGTATTTACTAGCTTAGTATAGTTCTTTACCTTATAAGCTATAGAACTATACCTAAAGTAGGTACTAAGCTCCTAGTAGTCCTTTATAAGTATAGCTAATAATAGAATAGGTAACGACGAAAAGGCTCTAAATACTAGTATAATCGCACTAATAGTTAAGCTACTAATATCTATAGGGTCACTAGCGATCTTAGGAGTAGTTTAGTATAGTAGAGTAGTAGTTTTAGATAAGAGCTACTAGGTAGTTTATAGGAAATCGCCGTAAACCTATAGGAGACTTAGTTACTAGGCTAGTCGAGAGCGAATCGCTGAATTAAAGCTATTATGAAAGGTAGAGATTTTATTAATATTAGGCTAGCTCTAGTTATTCGCTTTATATAAGGTATATTTAAACTTAGCTATATAGGTAAGGAGAGAGTTATTACCTTAGTAGAGGGCATATAGCTTGTCTTTAACCTCCGATTACTTGTTTGGATTATTAAACCCTCGCAAGTTAATCGAGAATCGTATAGTAGTCCTATAATTAAGTGTACTCTATATAAGAGAGCTATAGTAGAATTATTAATTAGATAAAGGATTCCAGATTAAGGTAGACGTAATAGAATTAAGCTATAGTGTCCCTAATTACTACTCTATCGACAGCGATCTTTGCTTTAATCGAAGGTAGTTAAGTATCGAATTTATACGTGCTTCTAGTGAACTTGAGTCTAGAAGGTATCTATTCCTAAGGAAATACCAGAAAAATCGGAAAAATTAGAGGGGTACTCACGCGTGGGCTAGATAGATAAACAGAGGGTTATTAGGAGCGGTGCTCGCACTAATTAGACGGACAGAACGGATAGATTAATAGAGGGGTAGTAGAACTATACTAGGGCAGAAGTGTATAGTAGAACTGTACTAGGGTAGAAAAGACAGAGTGAGCTTTAGATTATGTGATAGTAGGAACAAAGTAATAGAACGAGGCTCTAAGATCTAAGATTCCTATATCTATAAGAATCTAAAGCTAAGGAGAGAAGGAGAGAGTGAGGTGTGGTGGGGGATAAGTAGCTAGGACTGAAACGCTAAGCTGTTTGAACCCCTTAGCCTAAAGCTAGTCATGTGACACTAGTCGTCACATAAGTTCAAAGTATAGGAATAAAAATCTAATACTTATTATTCTATAATTATACTTCTCGTAATATACTATAATACTTATTATAATACTCACTATATTACTATTTGAAATAAGTTAAGGTGATTTAAAATTAGATTTAGTTCTACTAGTTCATAATAGCTAACTATATATTATTTCAATAAACTTGTTATAAACCTTATTATAGTCGACTATATCAGATCGGTCCCAGCTATATAGTCGCTTTCAAAATCGGCTTCCCCTCTACACTCGCTAGAAGATTCTGAACCCCACCTACTATAAGAGGCTAAGCGCAGTATCATGTGACCATCCCGGGACAGACCACAGCACTGTTACCTCATACACGTACAATACTTCGAAGTCGCTTGCAAAACCGCCTTCACCCTTTGCACACTACAGTAGCGCTCACTTTCAAAGCCACGTTGTGC
Organism: Hyaloscypha finlandica; assembly: GCA_021399475.1. NCBI lineage: Eukaryota > Fungi > Ascomycota > Leotiomycetes > Helotiales > Hyaloscyphaceae > Hyaloscypha > Hyaloscypha finlandica. The sequence continues at coordinate 66,388 of JAJTUR010000164.1, forward strand.
AAGGAACCCTAGTCACGGAATAGCCAATCACTACTTGCCAAGAAAGCGGAGGTCCGATGTGGATATTTTGCGAAGAGGCTCAATTCACGACCACTGACTAATCTCGTTTTCAGCCACCACTTATGGCTGTGGTGTCCGTTGATTCAGCCTATCGATTGCTGTCGCTTTGCAGCTACGACTTCAGCTGGCCGGCGCTTAAGACCAGCTCGCTACTAACGATCCTCTCTCTGCGCTCGATAGCCTTTTGCTGGATGGACAACACAAAGCAGTGAGCAAGCGCATCCCCACATGCTGCAACCACCATGGAGCAAGCAATAGCAACCAAACATTGTGGCGAGTCGAACCCAGTCGACACTACTGGCTTGTGCCTGCTATCCCTCGAAGGCGGCGGCGTGCGTGGACTCTCGACCCTGTACATTCTGAAAAACATCATGGATCGATTAAACCACGCGCGGGCGGAGAGCAAGCTTCCTCCGGTGAAGCCGTGCGAAATGTTCGACCTCGTCGGAGGCACGAGTACTGGCGGGTGAGTGGACTTTGCATCTTTGATTATTTGATGGCCTGCTAATTCAATCGCAAAAAAGTCCCGCATTAAAAACCACGTGTCCCACTCTCTTCCTATTAATACCTAATCCCCGCAAAACGATTACCAGCTTTCTCATGACACTGACTTGTTGGAATCAACGAGAGTGATTAACACCTAGGTCTTGAGGATCTTCAAGGCGTCAGTCAAATCTGCAATCTTCTTTACAAGTCTCGTGCGGCACTTCTTGGAAGACTTAGTCTCTCCGACGATCCATTCAAGCTTCTCGGCTTCTAAGTTGATAACCCAGTCCTGAGTGAACACTTTCAAGGGACTAGAAGGGCCATGCAACAGGCAGTAGTCAACGGCGAGCTGGAAGATATTGTCGATGTATCGGTCAAGTGCTAGGCTGTAGTAAGCTTGAAGAATGTCATGAATCTCTTCCTGCAACTGCTCCACATTGCTTTTGCCTTCGGCAGCTTTGGCGATGTCGTTCAAATTGACCATATACTGAGTCTCTCCGTACTGCTTAATGTCCTTTCTAGCCTTAGGACGCAGGAGCTCGGTGACTCGATAGCCTCGAGCCTTGGAGAGAGCCTCGGCAAACTGTTTGTTGAGAGTGTACGGCTTCTTGCGCTGTTCAACTTCGATCAATAGGCTCGCTTGGGCCATTGCCGTCTTGTAGCGTTCCACAAGGCTGTCGAGGATTGCGGACCATAAATGACTACGGGTTTGCTCCTCTGAACATATGGAACGAAGTGCAGCGGCGATGAAGCGATGAAGGGTGATAATAACCCGGCTCATATAGATCTTAGTCATGTCGCCCCATTTGCGTGATTGCTCTGCAAAAGCCGTAGCAACAAAGTTTGCGTTAAAGGTGCCAAGATCCAAGCCTCTTGATTTCAAGTAGACGTTATTAATCCATGCAGAAAAATCTTCACGCGGCATTGGTATCTTGTGCGGTGGGAGAGGGACAATGATGTCACCAAGTTCGGTAAGCTCCCCCAGCGCAATATCGTCGACTCTTGCCTTTTCGAGGAGCACTCGCAGGTTGTCTATCATCGACTCAACTCGGGGGGGCTCTTTAAGATCGGAATCTTTATCGGTATCAGATGCTACAGACGATACAAATGGGTCAAGTTTCTCGAAGTGTCGTGAATGGGCGCCTAGTTGAAAATCGGCACTAAAAACACCGGTAATGTTTACCACGTGGGTGATGAGACGGAGCTCGTCTTTGTCAAAAACCGGATCTGCGTTATAATCCGCAGCTAAAGCTGCCCTAGCCCGATCCTGGAAAATCTCGGCAATGCGACTGAGAAAAATACGTTGCTCGCGCTCATCCTGGCGAGGCGGCCCAAGACTCTGTAGTTCCCTCTTGCAATCTTTGATTTGATTGCTGACATCCTGGAGCAATTTGGGAAACTCGCGTCGGGTAATGTCGACTAAGAGGGACATGAGTTGCTCTCTGAGGGCTGGAATGCCTACCCGATCCGGTGGAAGGTCGATCCATGGTTGTTGTCGGAAAATCTGATCAAGCTCTGGCTGCTCCTTTGAGCTGCCACTTGCTCCACGATTGCGGACGACGAAGTAGCCAAGAGTAAGTGGTCGTTTCTTGCCCTTGACAAGGTCACAGACGGCAGCTTGCGCACTCTGTTCAAGTACCAAGTCGGGTTTGGTGAGCACACCGAGGGTACGCTCACCATTCTTGTCGTAATCTTCCGCAAGCTCTAAGATCTCTTGCGTGGCAATGTCGACATTACTCGGCAGCACTGCTAAGATAATAGTGCGATCGTCTTTGATATACTTCTTGACCAGGTCTCTCACAATGACCATGTCATCTTTGGTGGTCCCCTGCGTAGTGGTACGGAATATCCCTGGAACATCAATGATGGTGAGATAGTCCTCGTGTGGTCCCTGCACCTCGATCTTGAGAACATCGTCGCTAAATACAGCGCCGTTCCCGGTTGATACGTCGGTCCGCAAACCCATTTTTTCATTGGCCTGGTCTTTCATTAAGCTATGTAAATCGACTCCAGATAATCAAGTCTCACTAACCTTCTTCAAGATTTCCTCGAACTGCTCCCGAAATTTCAAACCCGAAGGCATGTGCATCTGGAATCCCTCGACCTCCTTCCTATGCTCCTCTGACGCGCGTGGGCCAGGAATAATGCGTATATCGACACGGTCATTGATACTACGTCGAGATGTGATCTGCGTTGCATGACGAGTGCAGAGGCTTTGGTCTTTTGGAAACGGAATTCCGGTAAGGCTTTCCAGTAAGGAGGATTTGCCAGAGCTTTGATCTCCGGCTACAACAAGCTATTTTCCGTGTGAGCTTATGGGAAACCATAGTCAATACCGGCCTTCTGATCTTACCTGAGGGAGAGGTACATGTTGGCCAATGTTCAAGTCACGGAGCTTGTCGACCTTTTCAAGCAACGTGGGGTCTGACAAGGTGGTAACCTCCCGGCTGACGGTCATTTTGCGAACCTACAGCAAGAGTGATCGATATGATGAAGTCGTGTGTTTTCAAGAGGAGGATCAGCGGGTGTATTGACTTGTTCAGGAGACCTGTGGTTGAATAGAAGAAGATTGTAGAAATTCTTGAATGCATCATCAAGGACGACTCGTCCCCTTTATAATCGAAGAAGCCATTCGTGATCCTGCAAGTTTCGATAAGAGACGACGAACCAGCAGCGGTGCGCCGGCTGTGTCTGGGCGTTGATAAAGAGCACGGCTTGCAGTTGGCTCTTTTGAGGCTGCCAATATCCAAAAGAATATCGTTGGTATGCCACATGCGCGGTTGCGTAGCATGCTCATAGATAAGAGCAATAGGTTCCAGAAAAAGTGAAGTGATCAGTGCAGATTGGTCAGGGTACGAGATATTTGATGCCTAGATATTGTCTGTCGTTGGCTCGTTGTGAGGTATGCATATGCCCTTCTTTCCAGTTGGCTGTTTTTGAGGCTGCATATACACTAACTTGGTGGCAAGGCGCTTTGTCAGGCTGCAAGGAAAATGTTCTTGTTCTGTGGTTGGTCAATTTTGAGGCTGCGTTAACAAGGCTCCACGCATGGCGATTTATTAGACTGCGATGAAATATGTTCTTGGTCAGTTTTGAGGCTGTGTTAACAAGACTCCGGGCAAGGCGATTTATCAGGCCGCGATTATATATGGTCTTATTCTGCAGTTGGTTTTTGTGAGACAAAAATATCATGCACTTCACCTACCCCATTGGTCAGTTTTGAGGCTGATATTGCACTGTGCCCCACGCGGCAGCAGATTATGGTAGGGATTAGTCGACCGCATCGGGCGTAACCCCATCACATATGCAAGAAGTAGGCAGCCTAGTGTCTCGGCAGAGAATCGAGTTGAATCAACCTGGGAAAGTGGTTGTGAAGATAAATGTGATTATAAAGTGGGTGGTCGTCGCTCCAAGCAAGACCTTTCTGAAGCAAGTCCCTCGCCTCGACCTCATACAGTTCTTCGCTCATCAACAGTCCTGGGCATAGCTACTTTGTGAAGTAGCCCAGGACTGCACAAATCTCAACTCCTTCTTTGAAACAACAACAGCCGGGTCTCCCGTGCACCAAGCAGGAGGCCCGCACCGCCTGACCCCTGTCAAGCAACGAGCAGCGTGTTTGCAGAGCTTCAAGTCAACACGTCTACTTTTCCGATCCGGACAGCTACGATCCCTCAGCACCCTCGTCAGACAACTTCGAGTATTTCTACCATATCGAGTGTGTGAACGACAACGCGTGCGACTCTTGTAGTGTACGCGAAAATTTCTCACCACTCGCTCCTTTCTCGTCTTTATCTGAGAACGAGAGTGCCGACAGCGTCCATTCAGGATTAAGATTCCCTTTCAGCGCTCAGCAAGACAATATCCCGGGTCACAACGCCATTGACGGTGATAACCGCCCTTACTCTCCTATACCGGGTTCTTCCCACCCTTGGGATGAGACCCAGCAGCGGTCGTCCTACGACCCAATTTTCGTCGAAACAACACCAGAAATCCAGCAACAGCCCTACGACTCAACCTTGGCCAAGACAAGAGCAGGTTCTCAAGACGGTGGCTCCTCTCGCCACCGTTGTAATGAATGCAACAAGAGCTTTGCTGACCAAAACGGCTTGAAGCGTCATGTCAAAACCATACATAGCCCGGCGCAATGGGTCTGTACTGTCGCGGGTTGTCGCAAATTTGGTAAAGCAGTCTCTAGGAAGGATGATTTCAGGCGGCACTGCAAGAAGAGACACCCTACGGTGAATCTCGAACAGTTTGGTCTCTGAATATGCACGCATCTGCGTCTCCTTTGGCGGGGGAGCCATCGTATTAGACTCCTCAGGATCGAAGGTCTTTGCAATGTCTCGTCATACGCTACAGGAGGTAGATCGTCGACAGTTCATTATGTGTAGTGTATCTCGAAATCATCTGGCCTGCGCCTGATGATCCCTGGATCCACAGAGCACAATGACTGTAATGTATTTACAGACCGATTAGAAAATATGATTGCATGTTGCAACATCTGGAATGCCTTCCCATATGACATGGTTATTCTGTTCAAAATTATACTAACTTTTCCAAATTACTTGGGGTGCCCGGCGGCATAAGCCCCCCCCCCCTTCCGGCCACCTCGCTTAACTCACCGCCACTTTGATATTTTTTCTTCTTCTTTTTTTCCTTTTAACGTGCTTTATTAGTTTTAAACTATGTAGCACGGCTAGCTAAGCTAGCGTGTTTCAGTTGTTTATTTACAGAACCAGTTTCTAATATAGGTGTAATAAATAGTTAGGGACGTCCCTTAGAAATAGTAATAGTAAGGAAATAAATGAAATGAGTATAAGTTAAGCTTTCTCCCTTATTCCCCTTTTCCCTATTCCCCCTCCCTATTCCCCCTCTCCTATTTCCACTTCCCCTATTTCCTCTCCTATTTCCACTTCCTCTCTTTAGTTAATATGTGTTATATAAGAGGGAGTAGAGTGAGTGATGTGTGAAAGATAATCTATTCTATTACGTGAGGGAACCGCTACTTCTATGAGTCGCTTATTTAATAGTATAGTAACCGTGATTCTACTATCTACTCACGTAATAATATACTATTTTCTTATATATATACTAGTTTCTTTTAAGAATACTAGTATATTCGATATCTCGATTTCTATATATAAAAGCAAGTAAAGGTTAAAAGTACTAGTATCTAAGCTCTCTTCTATTCGACTAAATAGTCTATTTTATTTCTCCTTATATAATATATAATATAAAAGGAGGTGCTTTATATTCTTAGTTTTACTATATTTATATCTATAATTAGATACTATATTTAGCCTATATAAATAGGACTTTAAATATTCGTAGCCTAGCTTTAATTAGAAGAAGGCACTAGCTAATAGCCTTAGTATTCCTAAAGATAAGTGTATCTTTTTAGATATTTTCTATTAATATATATTACTATATAATTCTAGCTAGGTTTTCGGTTTAGTATAAGATTCTAAAAGTAGTCTATACTCTAGTTTCTTAACTTTATTAATTTTAACCCTTAAGAAAGTAAAGGAGGTTTTTACTAATTCGGGTTCTAATATAGGAGAAGTAGTACCTATTTTGGCTAGTACGTCTACTTCTTCGTTCCCTATTATATCCGTGTACCCTAGGACCTAGATTAGTTCTATATTAGCTCCTTTAGCTTTAAGGGCCTTAGTAACTAATATAGCTCTAATCTATTAACTTTAGTCTAGCTTATTAGAAGGAGTTTTTAATTATAGTAAACTAGCTTAGTTATTTATATAGATATTAAATAGCTCCACTCTCTTTACTTTACTACTAGCGTATTTAATAGCCCTAATAACGCCTTCTAGTTCTCTATTATAGACTATAGTACTAGCTCTTATATTCTAGCTTTCTCTATATTTAGCTATAGCTGGAATATAAGGAGTTTCATAACTATAGACTATAAGCCCTAGGCCTATTCTAATTCCTTTTTAAGTTTGAGATTCATTTATATATATAAATTATATAGAGCTATTATTATATAAAGTCTTTAAATAGAGATTATATAATATAGTAGTCTCTTCCTTTAGTTATCTTAATATAGTGATTTTATAAGGTATTTCTTTATCTTAGGGAGTAAAGTAAAAGTGTCTTATAGTCTCTAAGTCCTTAGGGTCTATAAGGTCCTTAATAGAATTAACTATAATTTCAATTTAAGATATTTTAGTTATATGATCTCGAACTAGATTAGTATTTAGACTATAAATAGAGTCTATATTAGATTCTATTATTTCTAGATACCTAAATCTTTAGAAGAACTTCTCGAACTCTAGTTTAACTAAGTATTTTAGACTTAATTTAAGGATATAGAAGGTATATTAACGACGACTATAGTTTAGCCTTATAATAAGTGAAGCTAAAGCTAATTCGACCTCTATAGGAATAATAAGAGTTAATTTAAATACTCCTAGGGTCTTCCTTAGGGCTAGGTTTTGAATTACTTATAAAGACCGAATTTGAGCTTTATTTTTAGTCTTCTATTATAGTATAGAACTATAATTAATTATACTAGTAATATAGGCTAAATATAGTTATCTAATTATAAAAGGAAATAAACTACGTAATATATTTGTGAGTCTCTATATTTATAAAAGGCTTATTTTACTTTAGAAGCCTTATAAGCTATATATTCCTTAAAACTAAGCTTTTTATTAAAATATATTCCTAGCTATTTAACTACTTTACTAGAGGAGACTAAGTCCCTATTAGTAGTTTTAAGCTAAGCTTATTTTTAGAATTATCGAAGTAAATAAGCTTAGTTTTATCTATATTAAAGCTAATAGTATTCCTTTTCCCTAGTTTAAATATATCCTTTACTTCTTATTCTAAGGTCTTTATATTTTATTTAAGACTTTTAGAAGTAGTAATAAGGGTTATATTATCTAAATAAGAACCGAATTTGATATTTACTAACTTAAATAAGTCTCGGATATAGATTAGGAATAATATAGGTAATATAGGGCTCTCTTATAGAATACTAGTAAGTATAGACTTAAAGACTTTAATATTATTATTAAAAGCTAGTCTTAATACTTAGTTATCTAAGAACGACGATACTTAAAGAATAAGACTAGTAGGTAGTAGTAGTAAACTAATTATAATCTATAATAGCTTATTCTTAGACACGTGATTAAAGGCGCCGGGCGCCTTTAATATCTAGAAAAGAGTACTAGTTTTTAGCTTATAGAACTTATTAGCTTTTACTTTATTTTATAATAGTAAAGTAGTATTAATATCTAACTTATAGAGCTTATTACCTATTTGAGAGGAGTGTAATAAGTCACTAGTCTTAACTAAATAACTAAGTCACCTAGCTAGTATTCTTTTAGAAACCTTCCCTAAGTAATTAAGTAAGGAAATAACTCGATATACCTTAGGAAGAGAGTAGTTTAGTTTTCTCGATTTCTTTAGAATAAAGCTAGTAGCTTATTTCTAGACTTTAGAGTAATATCCCTTATTAATAAATAAGGAATATAGCTTATAAAAAATGTCTAGAGTAGCTCTATAAGTATAAACTATAATCTCTTAAGTAACTAAGTCTAGTCCTAGGGTTTTCCCCTTTATCTTTAAAGTATATACTAGTTCTAGTTCTATTTTAGATAAAATAAGCTATTTCTACTTTAAGCTAAGTCTATAATCTATTAGACTAATAAGTTTAGTAATAAGAGGTAATAGAAAAAGTATAGTTCTAAAGATATTATACTTCTCTTAGAAAGTCGATTTTAGCTTATTAGAGTTATTATCTAAGATACTAGGTATAAGTTAATATATAGTATCTTTAGTATATTTCATAGCTTTATAAATTAATTAGGAGTCTTTATTCTCTAAGAACTTATTCTAGTATATTAGCTTAGTACTTTTAATAGTATTAAAATAAGTGTTTTTTATATTTTAGAGTTCTTATTTATAGAGAGTATACCCTAAAGCTTTAGACTTATAGCTATAATATAGTATTAATTTATATAAAGTCTTTAAGTCCTTATTCTACTAGGGTTTAGAATATGGACTAGTAATAGATTTTAGAATACTATTACTAGCCGCTTTTATTATTCTATTTATAAAGTCTTCTACTAATAGATCTAGTTCTTAATTTATATTATTAAGTAAAAAGGCATATAATTAAGGTTATTAATAAGATAACTTATAAATTTAGCTTAGTCTACTTTCTTAGTATTAAATCTAACTAGAGTAAAACTAGAGCTATAAGTCGAATTACTAATAGTAAATAGAACCCTAAAATAATTAGAACCTAAGTCTAGTAATACTTACTAGTCTTTAATCTTAGTTACTATTCTACTAGTAGTAAAACTTAAGTCTAATATAGAAGGAATAGATATATTTAATCTATAGAAAGTACCTTCCCCTAGTTTATTTAATAGCCTTAAAGAGTAAGTCTCTATATAACTAATTAAATAAGTATATAAGTACTAGGAGGTCTAAGGGATCTTACTAAGGATAATATATATTAAAATCGCCTAATAATAAAGAGCTATTATAGAGAGTAGTAAGTAAAGTTCCTCTCTTAATATAGTTAATATATTATTAAGGTCTTCTAAGTAAATTATATTATAGAAATTAATTAGTTGCATTTTTAGTATACCTAGACTTAAGTCTATAATTAAGTAATTAGGATTACTTAGTGAGTTTGAGCTAGACTAGCTTGTAGTTCACGGCTACGTAAACTAAGTTCTAGCCTTAAGGTACTAGAGTTCGGGAGTATTTAGTAATAACTAGGTATATAATAGAATAATATTCCTAATTATTATTCCCTATTATTACCTAAGGCTCTTAAACTACTAGGACTTTAATATCTAGTTCTATAGTTATTTATAAGACGTTTTTAGTAGTAGAACTATTACGATTTATATTAACTTATAGTACTTTAATATAATTACTTATTAATATTAATAATAGGAATTATAATAACTATAGTAGCTTGTTTTATTACTAAGTAGACCTTATATAGCTTCGAATTAGCTAAATGAGTAGTACTTAAGTAATTAGAGTATTTAGTAGTCACATAGGGGTATTTTTTATTCTTCTTTTTATAAATAGAGTAAAAATGGTTCTTAGTCACGTGACCCTCACTATATAGTAAATACTTAGGTTCTCTTTTATAAATAGAATCTAAGTATTCGTACCTTATATACCTAGTATACTATATAGTACTAGAAATAGTATAGTATTTTACTACTTTAATAGAGATTCTAGTTATAAGGAGTTTGTTTTTAATAGCTCTATTAACTTAAATCTCGGTAGGGAATACTACTACTACTAAACCAGCTCACTAGAGGCCTAAGTCTCTTTTTTCCTTAGAAGTAGCCTAATAGGGCTAGCTAATAGGCTCTAGTCCCTTATTAAAGGTCTTAATCTCTTCTAGGACTAAGTCTATTCCTTCGGGTATATTAAACTCACGAATAAATAAATCGTGAATAATAACTTTATACTAAGGTTCTCCTTTTTATATACTTATAACTAAGGGAAATATCCCCTTTATAGTAGCTTTATTTTAAACCAAAAAGTTAGAGTTAAACTCAAGGGTAGTATTAACTATAATATTACTCTTTAAGGAAAGTGAGACTATAGAGATTACTAGTCCCTTAATCTCCTTAGTATAGAAAGTAGTATTAAGTAAATTACGAGTTAAAATAGTAGAGAAAGAGCTAGCTTACTCTATATGAGCTAATAGGAAGGTACTTTTCCTAGAGAGGACTATAGATCTAGTATCACGAGTACTAGAACTACTAGTATCACGTGTACTAGGTAGTTTATTAGTACCACGAGTACTACTACTACTAGTAAATATACTAGGGCCTTTTCCTCTCTGATTTTTGGACTTAGTATATAATACTATAGTCTAGTCCTTTTCTGAGTATAATAGTAGTTCTTAAGTAACGATTTTAGCCTAAGTAAGCTTTCTAGAGGTAGTTTTAGCTTGAGTAGCTTAAGTTCTTAATTAAATTTCGATTTATTTAGTAGTATTTTCGAAGTTCATTACTTGAGAGGCTAGTAAAGTACTAGTATAATAGATGTGGCCGAATTCTGTGTATTCTTTAAAGATTTCTACTAAATCTAGTAGTCGAGATTACTAGTTATATAATAGAGTAATACTAATAGCTTTAAGTATTAAGCTATAGGTTTTACGGATTAGTAATTTAGTTTCGTTCGAAGCTTAATTCTAGAATTAGTAGTAGTTTCCGTGGTTTTAGTATTCCTTATCGATATTACTATCGATATCGCTTAAGCTAGGGCTACGCTTTAGCCCGTTTTAAGTATAGCTCACACGAGCTATACTAGCCGAATTAAGCTAAGGAAAAGGGGCTACGAGTTCGTCTAAGGTAATAGGATTTGCGGTTAAATCGAAGTTGAAACGGGCCCCTTAGCTGAACCGAGCTAGTAGAGAGGTAGTAGGTAGTTCTAGCTAATCTATAGGGCCCTTTAGAAGCTCTCTAAGGTCCTAGGAGTTAATAGTAGGGGGGCTATTTAGCCTACTCTAGCTCTACTTATAGTAGGTTCTAGACCCTAGGGCTAAAGAACTAAGGTGTATTGAGTGAAGTCTAAAGGTAGATGAAGTCCTTAGGTGAAAGTAAGGGGGGTGAAAAATCCGAAAAAAAAAAAGTTGTATTGAAACCCCTTTTTTCTTAGAGGCTTCTCTAATTTTTTTATTTAACTTCTTATTTCCGATTTTTCCTTATCTTTTTCCGATTTCTACTTACTTTTCTGGCCATAACGCCTACCAGCTCTTACCGTGCTTTATTTATATTATATCGCGTAGAAGTCTCGAATACTCTGAAACAAGAAAATTCAAATTAATCCATTAAATTCAATTCATTCATCACGCTATCAATTTCAATTTTAGAGATAAACGGTCTGCAAGTTACCATATCCTAAGTTCCCAATATTAATATCACTTTTAAGCCCCATTCTCCTTAACCTTCATAACCCGATCAACATGCATCCTAACCCTCGGATACACATCTCTCACCGCATCCTTCCCCATCCAACAATCCAAATGCCCCCTCCCCTCAAACACTTCCCTCTCATACCCATCGGCCCCAAACGCATCCCTCAGCAACGTATAGCTGACATCTGTGCTCTGCGGGTCATACACGGTATTCTCACTCCCGGAAAAGAAGAAGATCGGAATCCCGCGCAGCCGGGACATATTGAACGGCGTCACGAGGTTGATAGACGTTGGGGGGTTCGTCATCACATGCCCTTCGCGGCCCATCGCCATAAGGTGTGCAAGCGATGGCATGGATGTCCCGCCAAGAAAATGCGAGAGTTGGGAGTGCGTGGCTGCATTCAGATTGCGGTGGGACCAGAGGCTAGGAGGGGATATCAGTAGCCGTCAACGGGGACGCATTCAAAGGAAGGAGGGAAGTCGAGCAGGAGAGGAGATTACTCACCGGCCAAAAACAAGACTGCTGCGATGACAAACGACAGAATTACAGATTTCCTTCCGCTCACCGACAGGATACAATCTCAAAACCTGATTGATAGCCTGCTGCACGACTCCATCCTGCTTGCTACTCGCACAGCTAAACCATGAACCCACCACCGCGCTGTAAATGCCATTCATCGGCACCGGCTGGCTCGCCTTGATCATATTCACCTTCGCGAACATCGGCGTCATGAACACATTTGACGCCGTGATCCCTTTGATCCACTCTGCTGGGATCGTCCCATCCAGCAGCCCAATGCTCAGCGCTACGGACCCCGCACAGTGCGCAATGGTATATACTTTCTCCGGCGCAGTTTTCGTCTGCGTCTCCTGCAATTTGCGCACTTGCGTCAGCGCGGCCAGAATATCGAGGCGGGCATCGAAGGTGGTGTACCCTTTGTAAGCAACCATCGTCTTGCCGACACGGTGCGTCACGCAAAAACACCTGTACCCTGCCTCGCGGAAGTAGTCAATTGCGTTCTTCTCGATGGTTGGGAGAGCGAAGATCTGATGGTCGACTGCAGCACCAGGGACAAATAAGATCGTCGGCGCTGCGTCGTTGGGGCCTTTGCCAATTGGATCCCATATCTGCATTGTGGAGTGCACGCCATCGGACGCGATGAGTGTGTAGGTTCGGTTTATGGTTGTGACGTTGGAGTAGTCGTTGAATGTGGGCGTTGGGTAGGAGAGGTAGCTGAAAGGCGCGAAGAAGATGTTGGCTGATTGTTTGATGAAGAAGGTGAGGAATGAGGCTGTGGATTTCGCTTTTGCGTATAGGCTGGTGCCGGTGGGCTCGAGGGTCACAATCTCAGAGGCGAAGTCGGTGGGTTGGATGTGGAGCGTTCCACGCCCGATAATTTTGTCGTCTGGTTGAGTGATGGTCACGTACAGGGTGGAGGTGGCTTTCCAAAAGCCGAGAGGATCGAAGGCTACAGAGGGATTAACGATCTTGTACCCATTGAAGCGGAGCTTCTCGCCCGACGGACTGATCAGGTCGAAGTTGTAGGTCAGGTTCTGGCAGCTCGGTTCTCGGGGGTCCTGATTGAAGAGTTGGAAGTCTCCACGAAGAACCATGAATGGGCCTTTCAGACCAGCACAAGAGAAGGTGCCGGTGAGCAGCGAGGAGTGAGCGCTGGAGCTGACCACTGCGTAAGTCAGATTGGGCTCATGAAAGGATAAAAGTAGACTTACAGTTCTTGGTGTTCCACGACTTGACGCTGAGGAAGAACCTTGCTGCTTCACAGCCGCTTCGAGCAATCTTTGTGGCTATTTCAAAGTCTTCAACATCGTCACCAATGTGGATGAACCCAGACATGACTTCTGTGAAGCCAATGCCACTGGTCTGATTGTCTACAGCATCTGAAATCATTTCCTCAGTCGCTTTCAGATCTGTGTTATCGAGGACTGGGAAGCCAGGTTTGCCGAAGAGGTTCAGAATACCTGATTGCTTTAGTGTTGCGCAATCAGTACAATCGAGGGGGCATACCATTCTTGGTTTCATAGTCAATGTTGATGCCTTGCTTTTTGGCGACGAGTTCAACTGAACGTTCAGCAAGTGCGGTGATGGTCGCGAATGGATTGACTCCGAGAGCGGCTGGAACAAGAGCGCCATCGCAAACTACAAGACCTTCATGAACCATTTCTCCGTTACCCCCGAAGACTTCTCCCATGTGATTGGTCCCACCATCGAATCCTGTGCCGTCAATACTCACTCTAGCTCCACCACTATTGCTAGTTAGCTAAAGCCTTGCGAGTAACATATAATCAACATACATGGCGTGGACGGTGATCTCTTGCTGACCAAGGGCAGCGAAGAATGGACTTTCGACAAAAGTTCCACCAACAGCTGCTGTGGCTCGTGCTAGTATCCCACTGAGCTGCTTTACATGCTCAGAGCGTCCGACGCCCAAGAATTTGAGAATGGGCTTGTCCTTCTTGAGATTCAGGATTGCCTGATTGCCTGAAGGCTTATTAGTAGATGAAGAGGCACCAACTGGCAGAGACTTACTATCATGAGACATGATGAGATACACCTGAGTCTTCTCAGTACTCCCTTTCGGGAAGTATGGTCCAAGAAGCTTGCTTCCAAAGCGGGCCAATAGGCTCTTCATCTTACGGTATGGACCCAATCCAGTCGGGGCGATTGATCCCGGCATCTGTTCAAGCATCGCTTCATAGAACGCAGACAAAGATTGTGGTACAGTGCCTTCTTCGATGACGAATCCATCGAGTGGGTTGAGTTGGTCCCGGCAGTCGATCACACCATTGATACATGGACCAATGGGACGGTCTGGCAAAGGTGCTGGGTTTCCCAGGGAATTGACCTCATAGTCCGTATTATACCTGAATTGTTAGTTGGACACAATAGCGTGGGAAGGGAGTCATACCCAAAGGCCAAAATATCACCATTTCCACTCATACCAGTTCCGATAGTGTCACTGAGTTTGAGACCCATCTCCTTGCTTCGAAGTAGAATCTCGGTCGTACCGAGACTTCCAGCACCCAAGAAAACGCACTTTCGTGCGTGTACCCACATGAGATCCTCATAGATATGATGTTTGAAAGCGCCGCGTTTGCTACCATGCCAAGCGAAGTACACGATGTATCCCTCTCCTTTTGGTTCCTTCTTGACGTAACGCACCTCGCACTCGCAGAACATTTCTGCTCCCCAGTTCCAGGCATCACTAAGGTAATTCATCAAAGTGGTTGATTTGCTACCGTCATTAACGCCAGTAGGGTCCATGCCAGTCAAAGCAGAAGCCTGCATCTCAACCCCAGTGCTATTAGGCCCATCGACAAAGCGCGTGGTTTGTGGGACTCGGTAGAACTTGTTACCAAGACCTATGAGTTCTGCTTGCTTTTGCAGCAATTTGAGCTTTGGGAGTTCTGGAAAGTCTAGAGGATACGGGGTAGGCTCTAGAACCCCTCTAGCACGAGAATAGTCTGCTGAAGTTAGTCGATATTGCGAGGGACTGATTGTGCAGTTAATATTTCTGGGGTGGATTACATTTCTCCCAATCGGCTTTTTTCTTCAGTTCCTCAGGCCAGATATCCATTTTCATGACGCCAGGATCCATCTCCAAGAAGACATTCGCGTTCAGCAAACTCGTCCCGCCTAGTCCATTGCCTACGAAGGCATTTTGGCCATCGCCAACAACCAAGTGATACAAGCCCGTAGGGTCTCCTCCCTCAACCCATTGCCCTTTCTTGTTGTTAGGCGCGAAATCACCGCTGACGTGCACTTCTTTTATCGCATCTTTCAAGCTGGAAGGATACTCTCCGGGCCACTTTTCCTTGCCACGCTCTAGAAGACAGACACTTTGTCTTCCTCTTGCCATACGACTTGCAGCAACTCCGCCGCCGTATCCGGATCCAATTACCACAACATCGTATGATGGGTGCAAGAGCTCAACTGGGCGGGAGATGCGTGGAAAGCGAGAACGCGAGGGATCCGATGTATAATACTTGATTTTGGCTTGTGCTTTCGACTGTGGACCCCCAGCTTCTGTGGTCTGCACGCTGAAGGTTGTGGTCTGGTGTGATTTCTTATCGCCTTTGGAGGCATTCGCTGCTGGATTAGCAGCGGATGAGGTGCTCTCCGGCTCGAATGGATCTACTAGACCATCGGCCTGAGGAGTTCCTGATACCGTGGAAGGCATGATTGCTCACCACTTCTTAGGCTAACCTCACAATGCGTTAAAAGAAAAACTCGTGACCTTGATCTGGAATGGAGAAGCTGTAGGATGCCTGGAGCAAAGGAGTTCTTGATTGTAAAGTCAATTGATGTTATGTATGGGTGAGAGGCAGGAGAAATAATTTTTGGCAGGCAGATGGCGAGAGGAAAAGTTGAGCCCTCCAACACTCACATGTCAAATCTTCCTTTCAATTGATAGAGTATGTGGGCTTTTCGTAGGCTGGCCAAGGCAGATGCTGACGGCATTCACGACTGTGACACGGCTGTGACCAAGACTGAATGTGGCCGCCTGAATCATTTCTGCGCATCCAATTTATGCAGAGAATTCTTCGCCAGGGCAGTGGCCCATCCACTGAGATTGCGAGTCTCGCGATAGATATAGCAACGCGACGAATAAAAAGCCAAAGACTCATGGCTTTGACATGTGAAGAGGAAGCTCAGGTCATAAGTTAGAGTGATTATGGGTGCGATGGGTGAAGAGGCTTGCATTGCCAGTCTCACCTCGCATAAGGCCACTGGGCAGGCTGACTAAGAGCTGGCTCACTATCCTCAAGACCCTTGTTGTTGTGGATACCAACCGTCGCTGGAGGGAATGAATTGCATGTGCAACATATTCCTTTTCGCCATTTTTCCTGCAGCAACATGTGAAGAGCAAGATCTTAGGCCTGAGGAAACAGGCGTCTCGCATAGGGCTGAGGAAGGTGGAGAACCACACGGAATGCGCGGCGCCCGACTCCGCTGGTGGCGTCAGCTAACGGCGGTCATTCGCTGATCTCAATATGTGGCGATCCTGCCATCACAACCTTATCACGGTCGAGAGTGCCAGGTAACCACTCATATATAAGGCACAATCCTACCATCAAGACATTCGACAGATAGTAGCTAGTACCCTTGTCGACTGTGCAAGCGAAGCTATCAACAACCTCATTTGCGTATCAATAACATCTACAGTCGCACAGTTCCGCGCAACTTCCACAATCATGCCTGCGCCAGTTATGTTCTTTGGTTCACAGATTGGGGGCGAAACAGTCAGACCTCTATCCTACACAGGAGTGCCCTGGGAGCTTTTCGTCCACGACATACTCTTGTTTCTACGATGGTGCTACTATCTTCCAAACATCGTGATACCCCTAGGGCCCTGGCCTTCTGGAAGCCTCGATGAGCTGTTCCCATCACCTGCCAATTTGTACACAATGTTCTTGCACCTTATCGCATTTGTTGTCCAGGCAGTGTGGATAGTATCATTGCCGTTCTTCTTCTACTTGCCGTTTCCGTTGTACGTGGCGTATTTTGTGGGCTTCCTTATCTTCAACGAATTGTTTTGCAGGTTGTTGAATGGATATATTCCCCCGGAGGGGCTGAGGTCAACAGAAGATGAGTTCTCCGAGAGTTGGAAGAAGCATGACGATGAGTATTGGATCTTTCTCAATGGTGTGGCAGTTGGGTAAGAATCCAATCCTGCTCTGTTGTTCTTGTCTGATAGATTCGCAGGCAGCATTGGCTTCAGGCCAACATTGACAGAATCTCGAGGACTTTCCATCGTCCAGTCATTGGAGTCCACAATAAGACGTGACTTACCCTGCCTTGGCCTAGGCACGATTACTGAGTTTCTGCACAGGAGCGGCATTATCTTTGACACCATCCAGTGTCTGATCCAACGCAGTCTCCTATATGCCACTCAAGATGTGCGCGACTGCTACGTCCTCATCAAAAAGGCCATCTATCGGCCCGACGTGAAAAAGGTCATCGTGATCCTGCACTCCCAAGGCGCCATCGAAGGCAGCATGATCCTCGACTGGCTCCTGAACGAAGTCCCGCAAAACCTACTCTCCCAACTTGAAGTTTACACCTTCGGCAACGCTGCCAACCACTTTAACAACCCCTACCACGACGAGGGCTCGTCTATGGCCGCCTCCAGCGGCTTTACACATTCCCCACAAAAATTCAACCGCGTAATCGCACACCTCGAGCACTACGGCAACAGCAAAGACTTCGTCAGCCGCTGGGGCGTGCTGAACTACACGCAGGCGATGCCCAAAGACCGCTTCGAGAACCGCTTCATGGGCCGCGTCTTTGAGCGGCGCGGCAAAGGCCACCAGTTCAACCAGCACTACCTCGACAACATGTTCCCGCTGGACCCGACGTGTCGCTTTGTACGCGATGTTCAGAAGGGCGATTTTATGGACATAGACGTCGATGTTGTGAAAGAGAGTTGTGAGCGTGAGAGCGCGGGACAGAGTCTCTTGGCCACGAAGGGGGATGCGGCGAAGCATGAGGTGGATGAGGTCTTCCTGTTGAATATCAGCCCGACCTCCGCGATGACAGATAAGGGCGAGGGGCCGTTTTGGAGGCGTGCCGAGAATTGGGTTCATAGGGATATGGCTAGAAATGGGGAGATGAAGACGCTAAAGGTTAAGGATATAAGTCGGCTGTGGACTTATAGGAATGGCGGGGTCCCCGCCGGCAACGTCTGATAAGAAAGATAAGGTAGGCTGCTATAATTGACGGGAGTTTCATAATGTGTGATCGATATTCTTTATTATCAGGTATCAAAAGGAATATTTTCATCTCTCAAATTATCTTCAATTAAAGTACTGGTCTAGTAAATAACTTTGAATCATTTATTACTATTGTTATATCTTAATATTTAAGTTATACAATCTGCTCTCTCAAGCTTAACAGCGGTGGACGCTCAGGGCTGCTCATAATGTCTTGGAAGTTTGGAGTAAATCACCCTATTTAGCGCCGTTCACATACCTTTTTATATCATATTAATTAAAATCTTATTTTCTCTTATTAGCCAGCCTTCTTCTTTTATAGCTATGAGAAGTAAGTAATTTGGACAAGTCAAAACATTTGCCGTTATTATTTTTTTCTCTCTTGTAATTTGGATAGAAACTTCACATGCTAATATAGGGGTTGATATCGAAAGGCTTGAGCTGAAGCTGACAATTCCAGTCACACAGCATAAAGCCGCTCTATCTCCTCGCCTCCACCTTCCTTATATTTGAGGTGTTTTACGTAACAACGGAGCTGAGCTTTGACACATGCAAATAAATGCTAGCCAATTGCACAAGGCCGCTTTTGTTGGGAACCGCCGGACAAAACAGGCATATTTGCATTGGCTAGTATATCCTCCCACATCCATCACCAACCTCAGCACTAACTCAATTTTTCGCATCCCGCCCACTCCCTCTTCAGGTAGAGCCTCTTTAATGGGAGCGACAGCAGCCATAACTTCCAGAGCCCAGTGCTTTGGCTGAGGTGGGTGGATGTAACGTTTACAAAGTAGACCAAGGGGGATAGTAAGAGTAGTTGAGTGCGCGTGAGATACCGCTGCTTTGCGATTTCTTTGGGACAGTTGAAGAAGAGAACGAGTATGGGTTCTGCGACCTGCTTGCTGCGTTAGGACATAGAGAATACACCGCTGCCAGCTTGCTCGCGAGCATGCTTACCGCTTCTTCGAACTCTCTCCGCTGTGCCAAGTTCCGCGGGAATCCATCCACCAGCATCACCCTATTCCCCTGCTCTCGTGACTCTGACTCTTCCAGCTCGTTCCGCAAGATAGGAACCAGAACCTTTGCATCGATCAGTTCTTGCTTGTTCAGCATAGACGCGAGGGTTCCTGTCTGGGGATGGGTAGTGTCGTTCTTGATGATGCGCCGTAGGAGGTCGCCGACTGAGATGTGTTGCACGGGAAAATTCTCCGTGAGAAGGGCGCTAAGAGTACTTTTGCCGGCTCCAGGGGCATCTGTTGGAGATGACTTAGAATCTTGAGTCGACTCAGCGGGGAGGGATAAGTACCGAGGACGAAGATGACGGAGATTTGCGGGGGCATGGTTGTTGAGCTCTTACTATACCTGAAGTGAACTGAAGTTTACACGTAGCGGAGCTGACATTGTTTGTTCAAAGGAATAAATCCAATAATTGATGTTTCGATATACGAAAAAGTAACACTCCTACGTGGGGGTACATAATGGGATCGCCCGATCAGAGAACGCCCTATTAAACGAGCACCTGTTAAATTTCTCACCACGTTAAGCCGTGAGTTAGTCATCTCGTCTTTGTTCGATCTGGTACAGCAACAGGAGGCCTCCAGGAGGCCTCCAGCAGCAGTAGTCGTGGAGACGAGAGATTGGCGTGAGCCCTACCGTATCGATAGTATCGTGCATGACGTTCGTCAAGCTGTAACTCCAGATCCATTCAATCGATAGGCCCGAACGCCTTCTTCTTCTCCCTCTAGGCTTAGCAACTTGCTTCAAATTAGCTAATGAGAGGCTGCGCCTTGGCCTTGTGTAATACACGGCCTCGTACCAAGGTTAGAACCTAATCCACTAAGTAATAGACCTTACTATTAATATATTCCTTACTAAGAACCTCGTGAAATTCTCGATTACGAAAAACGTCCTTAACTCGCGTAACGTACTAGCGTCTTACCTCTAGGCTAGTACTAGTGCTTTTAATCGTAGTAGTACTAGGTCTAAAGTAGTACTATAATAGAGAGTAAGAAAGCTCATTATTATCGTCGCTATTAAGATCCTTAGTATTAATCTCAGTATCGATATCGTGAACTAAATTAGAACTATTATAGAGCTTAGCTAGGGAGTAGTTATTTTACTATTTAGCTAAGTCTATAATAAGAAGTAGAGGACGGGCTCTAAGACATATAATAGGTTTTATAATATCGTTATTATTATTACTATAATAAAGAGAAGAATATAGATATATTAGTCTACTTATATCTATTATATATATATACTCATACTTAGACTATTACCCTAAAGCCCTAATTTAAGCTATTTTAAACTACTATTCTCAAATATACTCTCGATATTACTCTCTAATACTCTACTATTACTACTACTATTAATAATAACTAACGAATTACTTAAATCCCGTTAGATATATATATAATATTAAGAAGGTTATATTAACTCTAATTCCTCTTTTATTTTATATTCCCCCTTTACTCTTTAAGTTAATAGCTACTAGAGCCTAGGATATTACTCCTTTTAAACTTATTCCCCCTTTACTCTTTAAGTTAATAGCTACTAGAGCCTAGGATATTACTCCTTTTAAACTTATTCCCTAATACTAAACTATTATTATAATTAGTAAGTGCGTCTATACTTATATTAGTAATATAGCTAGTATTATATTTAATTATAAAGAAGGCTTCTTATTCTATAAAATAGTAGTTAATATCGAAATTACTAAAGAGGGAGTCGAGGTTACTTAGAAGATTAATATAAGGTAATTATTAGTAGGTAATAAAGTAATAATAGAATTAGAGTTATAATATTAAAAATCACTAGTATTAAATTTAGTATAGAACTAATCTCTATCCCTCCTTAGAGGTCTAGGGAGGGCTCTTATAAATAAGATCCTAGAATAACATATATATAATCTAGTAATTAATAAGTACTAGCTAGCTTACTAATTAGTAGTATTCCTATAATATAATAAGATTATTAATCCTCTTAATCGCCGACTATACTACTTGAGAACCGAGGTATATTACATATACTAATATTATATATAACCCGTTATATATTATATAAGCCTTCTATAGAATATAGAGACTCACGAATATATTATATAGTTTATCTCTATTTATAATTAGATAGCTATATTTAGCCTATATTACTAGTATAATAGACTATAGTTCTTTATTATAGTAGAAGATAGAAAATAAAGCTTAAATTTAGCTTTTATAAGCTATTTAGAACCTAGCCTTAAGGAAAACCTTAAGAGTTTTTAAATTAGTTCTTATTATTCCTATAGAGGTTAAATTAGCTTTAGTCTCCCCTATTATAAGACTAAACTATAGTCGTTATTAATATGCCTTTTATATCCTTAAATATAGCCTAAAACACTTAATTAAGCTAGAATTTAAGAAGTCCTTCTAAAGATCTAAGTAATTAGAATTAATAGACTCTAATATAGACTCTAATTATAGTCTAAATATAGATCTAGTTCGAGATTATAAAGCTAAAATATTATAAGTTAAAATTATAATTAATTCTATTAAGGACTTTATAGACCTCAAGGACTTAGAGACTATAAGACACTTTTACTTTCCTCTTTAGGATAGAGAAGTACCTTATAAAATCACTATATTAAGATAACTTAAGGAAGAGACTACTTTATTATATAATCTCTATTTAAAGACTTTATATAATAATAGCTCTATATAGTCTATATATATAGATGAATCTTAGACTCAAAAAGGAGATAAAATAAGCCTAGGGCTCGTTATTTATAGTCACGAAATTCCTTATATTCTAGTTATAGCTAAATATAGATATAAGAGCTAGTATTATAGTCTATAATAGAGAACTAGAAAGCGTTACTAGGGCTATTAAATATACTAGTAATAAAGTAAAAAGAAGGGAGCTTTTTAATATCTATATAAATAACTAAGCTAGTTTACTAAGACTAAAAGCTTCTTCTAATAAGCTAAGACAAAGTTAATAGATTAGAGCTATATTAGTTACTAAGGCCCTTAAAGCTAAAGGATCTAATATAGAACTAATCTAGGTTCTAGGGTATATAGATATAATAAGGAACAAAGAAGTAAATATATTAGCTAAAATAAGTACTACTTCTCTTATATTAGAACCTGAATTAGTAAAAACCTCTTTTATTTTCCTAGGAGTCGAGATTAATAAAGTCAAGAAATAGGAGTATAAACTACTCCTAGAATCTTATACTAGACTAGTATCCTAGCTAGAATTATATAATAATATATATCTATAAAAAATATCCAAAAAGATATACTTGCTTTTAGGAATACTAAGGCCCTTAGCTAATACCTTCTTCTAATTAAAGCTAGGCTATAGATACTTAAAGTTTTATTTATATAAGCTAAAAATAGTATCTAATAATAAATATAAATATAGTAAAACTAAGAATATAAAGTACCTCCTTTTATATTATAAGATATATAAAGAGGAATAAATTAGACTATTTAGTCTATTTAAAGGTAGTTTAGATACTAGTACTTTTAACTTATAGATCCTAGTATATATAGAGGTTAGTATATCGAATATACTAGTATTCTTAAAAGAGACTAGTATATATATAAGGAAATAGTATATTGAGAGAAATAAGGAGGAAGTAGAGGAAGTAAGAGTAGTAGAAGAAGTAGAAAGTGAGGAAGAAAGTAAAGAAGAAATTGAGGAAAGTAACTAGGAGCTATAAGCGGAAACTAAGGAAACTAGGGTAGAGGAGGTAGAAATAGGAGAGGGGAAATAATAAAAGGGGAATAGTGATTAGTAGAAGAATTCGCGATTTATACTCATTTCTTTATTTCCTTAAGTTTTTGTTTTACTAAGTATATCCCTTATTATTTATTATACTTATATTAGAATTTAGTACTATATATTAGTTACTAAGACTCATACTAGCTTAGCTAGCCGTATTATATAGTTATAAACTAATAAAGTATATTAAAAGGAAGGGGAAAAAAGGATAACTAATAAGCTCTAGTCCCTTATTAAAGGTCTTAATCTCTTCTAGGACTAAGTCTATTCCCTTAGATATATCAAACTCATAAATAAGTAACTTATAGATAATAACTTTATACTAAGGTTCTCTTTTTTTATATACTTATAACTAAGAGAAGTACCTCCTTTATAATAGCTTTATTTTGAACTAGAAAATTAGAATTAAACTCAGGGGTAATATTCACTATAATATTACTCTTTAAAGAAAGAGAGATTATAGAGATTACTAGTCCCTTAATTCCCTTAGTATAGAAAGTAGTATTAAATAAATTACGAGTTGAAATAGTAGAGAACGAGCTAACTTGTTCTATATAAGTTAATAAGAAAGTGCTTTTCTTAGTAAAAGCTATAGATCTAGTATTACGAGTACTAGAACTACTAGTATCACGTGTACTAGGTGGTTTATTTATACTACGAGTACTACTACTACTAGTATTAAGTATACTAGGTAGTTTATTCGTGCCACGAGTACTACTACTACTAATAAGTATACTAGTACTTTTTCTTCCCTAATTTTTAGACTTAGTATATAATACTAAAGTCTAGTCCTTTTCTGAATATAATTATAATTCTTAAGTAGTGATTTTAGCCTAAGTAAGCTTTCTAGAGGTAGTATTAGCTTAAGGAGCTAGTTTAGCTTAAGTAGCTTATTAAGTTCTTAATTAAATTTCGATTTATTTAATAGTATTTTCGAGGTTTATTACCTAGGAAGCTAGTAAAGTACTAGTATAGTGGATCTGGCCGAATTCTGTGTATTTCCTAAAGATTTCTACTAAATCTAGTAGTCTTAATTACTAGTCATATAACTAGGTGATACTAATAGCTTTAAGTAGTAAGCTACGAGCTTCGCGGATTAGTAATTTAGCCTCATTCGAGGCCTAGTTCTGAAATTAATATTAGTTTTCGAGGATTTAGTATTCCTTATCGATATCGCTATCGATATCACTCGAGCTAGGGCTATACTTTAGCTTATTCTAGATATAGCTCGTACGAACTATACTAGCCAAATTAGTCGAGGGAGAAGGGGCTATGAGTTCATCTAAGGAGATAGAGTTTACGGTTAAATCGAAGCTAAAACGGGCCCCTTAGCTAAGGTGAGCTAGTGGCGATATAGTAAGTAGCTCTAGCTATTCCGTAGGGCTCTCTAGAAGCTCTCTGAGGTCTTAGGGGTCCATAGTAAGGGGGCTAGAGCCCGGGGGGTCTAGGGGGGCTATTTAGCCTCTTTTAGTTCTACTTATAGTAGGTTCTAGAGCTTGGGGCCAAAGGGCTAAGGTATATCGAGTGAGTTCTAAAGGTAGATAAAGTCCTTAGGTGAAAGTAAGGGGGGTGAAAAATCCGAAAAAAAAGTTGTTAATAAAACTCAAGTCTAATATAGAGGGAGTAGATATATTAGATCTATAGAAGGTACTTTCCCTTAGTTTATTTAATAGCCTTAAAGAGTAAGTCTCTATATAGCTAATTAAATAAGTAATATAAGTACTAGGAGGTCTTAGGGGGTCCTACTAAGGATAATATATATTAAAATCGCCTAGTAATAAAGAGTTATCCTCGAGAGTAGTAAGTAAAATATCTTCTCTTAGTATAGTTAATATACTATTATTATCTTTTAGGTAAATTATATTATAGAAATTAATTAACTATATTTTTAGTATACCTAGACTTAATTTTATAATTAGGTAATTAGGATTACTTAGTGAGTTTGAGGCTAGACTAGCTTATAGCTCGCGAGCTATATAAAATAAGGTTCTAGGCCTTAAGGTACTATAGTTCGGGAGTATTTAATAAAAACTAGGGTATATAATAGAATAATATTCCCGATTATTATCCTCTATTATTACCTAAGGCTCTTAAACTACTAGGACTTTAATATCTAGTTCTATAACTAACTCTAAGACGTTTTTAGTAATAGTATTATTATAATTCATATTAACTTATAGTACTTTAATATAGCTACTTATTAATAGTAATATTAGGAATTATAGTAACTATAGTAGCTTTAATAACTAAGTATACCTCATATTACTTCGAGCTAGTTAAGTAGGTAATACTTAAGTAATTAGAGTATTTAGTAGTTACGTGAGGGTATTTTTTACTCTTCTTTTTATAGATAAAGTAATAATAATTCTTAGTTATATAACCCTTACTATATAATAAGTACTTAGGGTCCTTTTTATAAATAGAATCTAAGTATCTATACCCGATATACCTGGTACACTATATAGTACTAGAGATAGTATAATATTTTATTACCTTAGTAGAGATTCCGGCTATAAGGAGTCTATTTTTAATAGTTCTATTAGCTTAAGCCTCGGTAGGGAATACTACTACTACTAAACTAGCTCACTAGAGTCCTAAGTCTCTCTTTTCCTTAGAAGTAGCCTAATAAGGCTAGCTAATAGGCTCTAGTCCTTTATTAAAAGTCTTAATCTCTTCTAGGACTAAGTCTATTCCCTTATCTATATCGAACTCTTAAATAAGTAATTCGTAGATAATAACTTTATACTATAGTTCTCCTTTTTATATACTTGTAACTAAGGGAAGTACCCCCTTTATAGTAGCTTCGTTTTGAACTAGAAAATCAGAATTGAACTTAGGGGTAGTATTTACTATAATATTACTCTTTGAGGAAAGAGAGACTATAGAGATTACTAATCCCTTAATCCCCTTAGTATAGAAAGTAGAATTAAGTAAATTACGAGTTGAAATAATAGAAAATGAGCTAGCCTACTCTATATAAGCTAGTAAGAAGGTACTTTTCTTAGAGAGGGCCTTTAATTCTATACTAGTATTACGAGTACTAGAACTACTAGGTAGTTTCTTAGTATTATAAGTACTACTATTACTAGTAAGTATACTAATACCTTTTCCTCCTTAATTTTTGGACTTAGTATATAATACTAAAGTCTAGTCCTTTTCCGAGTGTAATTATAGGTCTTCTATAGCGATTTTAGCCTAAGTAGGCTTCCTCGAGGTAGTTCTAGCTTAAGTAGCTAGCTTAGCTTGAGTTCTTAACTAATTTTCGATCTATTTAGTAGTATTTTCGAGGTTCGTTACCTGAGAAGCTAGTAAAGTACTAGTATAGTAGATCTAGCTAAATTCTATATATTCCTTAAAGATTTCTACTAAATCTAATAGTCTTAATTACTAGTCATGTGACTAGGTAATACTAATAGTCTTAATTACTAGTCATGTGACTAGGTAATACTAATAGCTTTAAGTAGTAAGCTACGAGCTTCGCGGATTAGTAATTTAGCCTCGTTCGAGGCCTAGTTCTGAAATTAATATTAGTTTTCGAGGATTTGGTATTCCTTATCGATATCGCTATCGATATCACTCGAGCTAGGGCTACGCTTTAGCTCGTTCTAGATATAGCTCACACGAGCTATACTAGCCGAATTAGTTAAGGGAAAAGGGGCTACGAGTTCGTCTAAGGAGATAGAGTTTACAGTTAAATCGAAGCTAAATAGGCCCCTTAGCTAAGGCGAGCTAGTAGGGACATAGTAGGTAGCTCTAGCTATTCCGTAGGGCCCTCTAGAAGCTCTCTGAGGTCTTAGGGAAGTACAGACTCAACCTTGGTTCATACCGAAGTTTGGTCTGTACCAAAGTCTGGTCTATGCCAGCGTCTAGTCCACACCAAGGCCTGGTCCATACCAAGGCCTGGTCCGGACCAAAATTTGGCCCACACCAAAGTCTAGTCTATGCCAAAGTCCATTGGGAAATGATTCAAGTTGTCTTCTCCCATATCATTGTGCTTTCCATTTTGGCTACCACTTCACCAACATGCACCAGAAAGACTTACCACCAGAGCCTAGAACGTGGAGGGACCTCGAAAGGCACCAATTCGGCGATCACTTCCGAAAAGCGGCTGAACTGGAGTACAAAACACTGGAAATCAAAAATACTTGGACGCCGGTAGGAGAGGCCGAAATGAATGGGGACAAAGCAGTGCCATTAATGTGGGTTTTTACATACAAAACAGATATCAAGGACAAATTATCAATTAGTCGGATTCAAAGCACGATTGGTAGTACGGGGAGACTTATTCAAGTCATCAAAAGAAGATGTACATGCGGCAACACTTGCTGCAAAGGTCTTTCGCCTCCTCATCGCCATTTGCGCCTACTTTGACTTGGAAATACACCAATTTGACGCTGTCAATGCATTTACCAACGCTGATATCGACGAACTCGTTCATTGCCAAAACCCTGAAGGTTTCCAAATACTCGGCAAAAAGCTACGGCTGAACAAAGCTCTATATGGGCTGACCAAGTCACCACTTCTATGGTTCAACGACTTATCAAATACACTCAAGAAGTACGGGTTTGAGCAAGTACTAGAAGCGCCATGTTTACTTATAAATGGGACGCTGATTGCATTCTTTTTCGTTGATGATATTGCACTGGTTTACCACAAAAACGCAGAAGTCGAAGCAGCTGCATTTAAGGTAGTCTTAATGAAGGCATATGAGATGAAGGATTTAGGCCCAATGAAATGGTTCCTAAAGGTGAGAATTGAGAGGGATCGAGAGGCCAGAAAGATCTGGATTTGCCAAGATACATATATTAAGAAAATGGCCAGACGATTTCAGCTCGACAAGAAGGAATGCCCTCCTACACCCATGGGAACTGAGCATTTGATCAAATACGAAGGGATTGCAACCCCACATGAGCGCCTGCGATACCAACAGAAGGTTGGATCGCTAACCTATGCTACTACGATTTCTCGACCCGACATTGCCTTTGCCAGCTCTAAGTTGGCATCCCATATGCAGAACCCCTCACCACAGCACGAATTGGCCGCTGATAGGGTCATTAGATACCTCAATGGGACATCTACATTTGCATTGGAATTCGGAGGCATCGGGGAAGCTACTGTACTCTTGAGATATTCGAAGGGCCCTCTGATGCGTCATTTGCTGACGATGTAGAGACTCGCCGCAGCACTGGAGCAAAGTGTTTTCGCATTTTCTTTGGAATGATTGATTGGAAATCACATTTACAGCATACAGTCGGTACATCAACCACAGAAGTCGAGCTTACAACAGTAGCAGACTGTTGTGTCGATTTTATATGGTGGTTGAGGCTATTTCGACAGCTAGAGCTGGACTTAGATTCTGAGCCCTACATCAAGTGTGACAACCTCCAACCGGTCGGATTACTCACCAAAGCGAATGCAAAGCTCGAAACCAAGCTAAGGTACGTCGATATCAAGCAACATTGGGTCAGGCAAGAGGTAGAGGCCAGAAATGTATCTGTCAGATGGGTACAGACAACTCAGATGCCAGCTGATGGACTAACGAAAGCTCTACCGGTATACAAGCACGTCGATTTCGTGAAAGCAACGAATTTGGTCGATATTCAAAGCAAAATTGACAATCAGGACGAAACCTAATACAATTGGATGGCATGTTCTGCTTTTATTTCATTTGTTTATACAGAAGGAGGTCACGGGACTAAGTTCACGATTCTTGGACTTGCATGCTCAATTCTGAAGCGTTTTGGGCTAAACTACCGCTAATTTACACTGCTTTTCAGATTCTACTTCTTCTACTTTTGGTTGACAGGTCTTCATTAGTCCATTCGACCTGGGGGGGTGTGTCAGCTGTACAGCACGTGCCGTGGTTGCTATGGTTACTCTACGCTGAAACCACCTAATCTTAGAACCTCGCTGAGAGCTTAACTCTCTTCTTGAATGTTCTGTAGACTCAATAATACCTTCAATTGCATCACATGAATCATCAATCGTGCCTACGGAATCAAAACTGTCAACTCCTATTCTCTAAAGATGTATCATTAATTGTCTTATCTTGGGCTTAATAATAATAGTCGTATAATTCTTAAGACTCGAGGTAATAGGAAAAAAAAATCGGGGGTTTAAGCGTAATGAAGTATTATTCTCAACTTCTATAAATGCAATAATATTTACGATTCAGCGTAGCTTCCATATGACCTATTATAGTGTTTGAAGTTTGACTCGATCAAAAAAGTCTTGTAGAACATCGCATGGGAGGTCGATGTTGTATTTGGCTAAGTTGCGCAACTCTCGCTAAGGCAGCTCTGCATGCATCACTGAAATTATGTTCGTAGGATCTGAATATTAAAATATTTGCATTGTAATAACTTCATGAAAGTGGTATACATGGTACATGGTACTTCTATCCCTCTTCTACTCTCAAAACTAAGCAGCATCTCAATTGAAAGTACAGTGGTTGAGAAATCATAGCTCCCCTCAACTAGGTATATCTATCCCATGCAGCAACAGCTCAACCACCCTTCCAAGCCGACTCTGAATCGCTCAATCAAAAATGCAGTAATTTCCATTCGCCCCAGGTTCAAAACTGGCAAAAGAACTCTCAAACCCTGAACCCAAACTGACCAGAAAACTCTTCACTTCTGAGCTCAAAATGGTAAAATAACTCCCCCAACATAAACCAAACAAGCAAAGAACTCCCCCCCCTGAATCGAAACCACTCAAGACCCCAAACTCGTAACCGTAGCTGTTACCGTGACCGTTGCCGTTGCCGTACAACTGCTAAAGAGGGTGGTGGTGAGGTGTGGGATTGAAGTTGAAGTTGAAGTGGGTGTTGAAGTAGACGAAGCAGACGATATTGTTGATGAAGGTGTCACGACGGTGCCGACGACACAGTAACTTTGGCCAGCTACTAAGGCGTTGGTACAGCTGATCCCTGGGTTGAGAGATTCAAAGTTCGCGAGAGTGGAACCCCATTCTGTGGCGAAGGATTGGCATGTGTCGCCTGCGACTGCGGCGGAGGAGAAGGAGCAGGATATTGTGTTGCCCATTTTTCTTGGTGAGAGGTGTGGAGGAGCAGTTTGGTTGGACGCGATTTGGGGGAGTTGATGTGAGGTTTTGAAAATGATAGGTGATTTGATTGATTGGTTGGTTGGTTGGGTAAAAATGACAAATGTGGAGGAGAAACTGTAGGAGTTTGGTTGTTGGAGAATGTGGGAGTTGACGAGAAAAGGTGTGGAAGATGGGTGATCAATTGATGATTGATTTGAAAAGACTGGACGGGAAATTGACTTTTGTCTCCTCTTTCTCCTTCTCTTCTATCTTCTACTTAAAGACAGAAACTGCAGCTGATACCTACTTCCCAATCTGGAGTGTAGTCATTTCATTTCAAGTACATGGGGCGGATATGAAAGCAAATGCAGAGTCACGGATCCCTACTAGTACGGATCGTATCTCAGCGGACTGGTGAGGTAGTGCTACCAGGGTGTATTTCTCGATACCAAGAACGGCCAATTTCAGCTAAAGAACATGGATCAATACGTGCTGCGTTCGATTCTAGGTTTTGCAAATATTTGCTTTGGTGAGATTCACATATTACTGTGTTCTACATCGCACTCTGCTGCAGTCGTGTGGGTAAATAGAAGTACTTTTGTACTAGGATGTCACTCATGCGGCACGGTTCGACCCACCCCCAGAGTTCTTCCCGCATGAAAAGCTTGTAATTTTCTTGTGGAATCTCCGATTCGCTCCCTCTTCAGAGGGAGCTCCACTTTCACGCCACTAACGTTTTCTTCATGCGGAGAAGAAGCTTTTGGGAGGCACAGTGAGCAGGGACCTCCAAGAGATCTAGACCTTATCTTACTCTAGAATATTACCTCAGTTTGGACGTACGCGCACGTCTAATCTTGGATGAATCAAATCTAATTACCGTTGTGTGTGGTTGCAGACGAGCTGAATACCTACCTAGCAACATCCTCGCGAAATACTGAACTAGTTTAATGTGGTATCAATGACTACCTTAGAGGATTGAAATTCTGCGCGTAAATTGTTGGTAAACATAATTTGGTATCATTCGACTAAAGGGACAAAAAAGAACCGCCGCCCTTTCAAGTTGAGCTTCAAAATGCATCCTTCCTCGCTATCTCAGATGGATCAAGGCCGTGAACGTGGTCAGCAGCATAAGCAACGTCAAAGCCGCGGCTATGCGACCCGCGACGCCAGGGGAAGAGGCAGAGGGTTTGGCGGTCGAAATTGGGCAGGTGACATTGGGATTCGCTTGGCGTTCTTGAGGAATGGAGCAAGCCGTTTCGGTGGCCGCGGCGTAGATACTGGATGCGGCTGCAGAATTGATCGTCGCCGCGCAAGGTGTAGCAGTTGCATTTTTAGGTGAGAGCACGCCACAATTTCTTCCGAAAGAGGTTGCGTTGAGCGCGACGCCATTTGTTGTGCCGCACATCTGAGCGGATGTCGCAGCCACGAGATCTGGTGCCCGTCCGGATGCGCTGACGGTGAAAGTAGTGGCACTGTTGAGATAGGAGAGAGTTTGGGGCACTACATCCCCCTCAGGAGTGCAATTGAGGAAAGACATGCTCCAGGCAAGTGTCCAAACGCCGTCCGGGTAGGCCATGGTGTTGATGATGCGAGTGACCAGAATTTGGTTTGGTGGGTTACTGGGCACGAAGTTTTCAAGGAGGCCTACGATAGAGCCTGGCGAAGTCTGGTTGTTGCCTTCCCACAATGACCAGTCGATGCTAACTCCAAACTGAGAAACCAGAGTTGGGTTCTGTACCGCAAACACGATGGGCATCAGCGCCTGAGGAGTGTAGGTTGAGTTGCCTGGGAAGAGCAAGTCCACTTCCAAGCTGCCACCATTATCGGGCGCAGTGATTGCAGTTGTCAAGCCGGCCACACACAAAATAGCCCAGATCTGGTAGCGAGCGTGATTGAATGCACCCATAGCGATGGAGGATAACGCGGTGGCTTCGAATGAGAGGAATAAAGGGAGCAACGAAGGACGACAACGTGAAGAAGGAACAGGAGATGTTCGTTTGCAGCCGAGATGCTTACCTAAGGTACGAAAGGGGGTCTGAAGATATCAAGAACACCCCCCTTGTTCTGCCACTGCTGAAAAAGGAAATTTATGCGGCTTCAGCCAGGATTTTATGCTTTTGATTGGTCTAAGTTTCTCACCGCCTTACAGGGGGGTGTCCTTGATATCTTCAGACCACAGCGATATGCGAAACAAGCTTTACAGCCACGTGCGAAACTAGCTTTGATTCCGATTTTTTAGCGACTCCTGATCGAGAAGTAAGTTAATCGAATAATAGATAGCTTAGGTATCTATAGATTACTAATAGTATTAGTGCCTAAGCCTAGTAGTAAAAATAGCGGTTTTTGTACTTTTGACTTAGAAAATCGAGGGGGCGGGGTTCTTATAGCCTTGAAAATGAGGCAAAATTACTTTCTTAAATAGCTCTACTATTACTTATTTAAAAATAAAGCTATTAGGCTCAAATTAATCGTAACATATATTAAGCTCTAATATTCTAAGAGCTCTTATAGTTTAGTTAATATTTGGTATCGTGGCCAAAGGGTGGTGGAATCGCGATTGCGCGCCCGACGCGGGTTTTGGTGTTCGCTAAAAAATCGGAATTAAAGCTAGTTTCGCACGCGGCTGTAAAGCTTGTTTCGCATATCGCTGGAGGGGTCGCGTGCCTCGCTTGGGAAGCTCGATCTCGTGTCCACATCTGGCCTCGTCTCCGATCCATGAAAGGCTTGATCTTTCACCCATGCAACGCTTGTTCTCCTGAGTCTTGCCCCTCAAGAATTCATCCCCTTGTACTTCTTCTTTTCCAACAGGCCCCATCAACAAACACCATTCCATTCTGATCTATACAGGGACAAACTTCATGGGTCTACCGTGCCCCTATTGCTGACCTGCATAATTGCCCAGCGGCCCGTTAAGAACGGCTTGTAGTGGTCGCTGACCCCCGCAATAGTACCCCTAACACGTTCTTTTCTTCCCCGAATTGTAGGAATCATTTATACCGCCTCGTTTGCAATTATATATAGACAGCGCTAGTGATCTGTCCCTATTCTCTTATCTCCGTTTTTGCGTAATATGTTTTACTGGCAAGTCATAAGGAGCGAGGGAAGAGTATAAGTACTATTCGCGGGGCAGTCAAGCCACGACCATCTTTTGCCTTGCTATCACCGTCTTTACAATTTCTTTCTTGGAATTTCTTGGTGTTTCCTCCTCTTCCAAGTCTACTTACGACGTGTGCAGTATTGTGGGCAATCCCACGCACAGCATATGCATACAACAGCGGCTTGAAAATGTCGTTATACTCCTCTTCTAGTTCTTCTGCCTGGCTTCGACGTAAGCCGCGCCATGATTTCCTTGGCCTCTTACACATCAGCCTTGTCACGTTGTCCTTCTACGCAGGCATATCTGAGGCCATAACGACGCCCATTCGACTTCCTGCAAGTCTTGGGTATCAAGGCAGGTCCAATGCTTGCCCAACCCGATGTGCTGCGTCGGGACCCAATCCGGGCAATTGGTCGGTCTACCACAACTTCGAACAATTTTCCTCGTGCCAAGAGTCGCTTTTCTACTCCTTCTCCTTCCTCGATCCCGTCGACGACGCCGATACCCTCCATCGCATCCATACCTGCACATCGTTTGGGCCGGATTGGGGAAACTTGCCGGTAAATACATCAGGTCTTAGCTCCCAGTCCCAGTCAGCAGCCGTGAATAGTACGAATGGCACATATCAGATTGGATCCTGGCCCTCTGCCCCAGGCTCTACGGTCTCATATTCTCTCGCCACTCTCATCGACCAGTTCCGCCAGTATCTGTCCGGTGGCTTCGCTCCCGTCAACAGTCCGACCATTCTCTTCGCCAGCTATGGCTCCACTTCAGTCGGCCTCTACATAGGCTCAGGTCTGCAGAGCCAGGGCATTGGGGAAACGGCACTGGCGTACCTGGAACACTCCGTCGCTACCTCCAACGCCAGCAATTCTGCTCAGGTGGCTATGCAGTTCTGCCAGCCTGGCTTGGATTCTGACCACATATTCGGCCTGATGGCGACTGGCAATGGAACGTTTGCTGAAGTCCAAGAGGCCCTCACATCATGGTCGAAATCGAAATGTTTGATTTATCCGCTCATTGTCCAAAACGTCACGGCACTCGTCCCGCTCCTGACGCCGTTGTATATAAATACCAACGCTACGAATACAAACACCACTCTCACGAATATGAACGGTACCAGCACCAGCATCAACACCACCAGCTCTGCCCGCGCTCGCGCTCTCGCACCTCGGACCACTTGTTCTACTATCCAGGTCGCCTCTGGCGATGGCTGTGCTTCCTTGGCGGTAAAATGCGGTATCACCGGGGCTCAGTTCACGC
Source organism: Hyaloscypha finlandica (assembly GCA_021399475.1). Classification (NCBI taxonomy): domain Eukaryota; kingdom Fungi; phylum Ascomycota; class Leotiomycetes; order Helotiales; family Hyaloscyphaceae; genus Hyaloscypha; species Hyaloscypha finlandica. Next base: position 100,761 of record JAJTUR010000164.1, read on the forward strand.
AGTATAACCCAGCGTCGAACGAGTGCTCTACATTACAGCCTGGTGAGCACGTCTGTTGTTCTGCCGGCACGCTACCCAACTTTGCCCCCACTCCCCAACCCGACGGCACGTGTGCGACCTACACCATCAAGGCGAACGATGACTGTTCTTCGATTGCTGCCACATACAGCATTACGGTGGCACAGATCAACAGCTTCAACACAAACACCTGGGGCTGGAGTGGTTGCACTCTCATCTACGCCCAGGCCATCATATGTCTCAGTACGGGCAACCCGCCAATGCCAGCGGTTGTCGCGAATGCAGTCTGTGGCCCACAGGTTCCCGGCACCGCAAAGCCTGCAGCTGGCACGGATTTATCCCAGCTCAACACCTGCCCTCTTAATGCGTGCTGCGATATCTGGGGCCAAGTGAGTAGTTCCTTTTGTCCCTCCAATCCATGTTGTGTTACTCTACTAATCATTTTCTCAGTGCGGCACGACAACTGATTTCTGCACCCCATCGGGTACTGGTGCTCCTGGAACGGCTGCTCCTGGCACCAATGGCTGTATTTCCAACTGCGGCACCAATATCGTACTGAGTGGCCCTCCGGCGACGTATAGAAACATTGGCTTCTACGAGGGATACAACTTACAGCGTCCCTGCCTCTATCAGGACATCTCTCAACTCGATGTTTCCTACTACACACATATTTATTTCAGCTTCGGTGTGCTCTCCTCGGCCTATGTCGTCCAGATTCCTGACGTGCTGAGCACCTACGAGTTCAACCTGTTTAAAGAGATCCAGGGCGCGAAGCGAATCCTGTCCATCGGTGGTTGGGCATTTTCCACTGATCCGAGCACCTACATGATCTTTCGTAACGGCGTAACTTCTGCCAATCGTCTTACTATGGCCACAAACATTGCCAACTTCATTAACAACAATGGCCTCGATGGTGTCAACATTGATTGGGAGTATCCCGGGGTACGAACATTATTCACTCACTTCTACTCCACGCTTTCCTTGTTTTTGTGTCTAGATTCCGTCGCTAATCCACTCGCTTATAGGCACCTGATATTCCTGGTATTCCTGCAGCTAGTACCAGCGATGGTGCCAACTATCTCGCCTTTCTTGCTATATTGAGGAACCTTCTTCCTAACAAGGAGGTCACGATTGCCGCTCCTGCGTCCTACTGGTACTTGAAGGGCTTCCCTATCGCAAAGATGGCTCCGCTCGTGGACTACATTATATACATGACCTATGATCTTCATGGACAGGTATGGCCACTCCTCTGGATCTCGTATGCGACGCATGCATGGGAGACAACGGGTGCTAACGTCGAATTTTCTTCATTTTATAGTGGGATTCTGGGAATCAGTGGTCACAGCTTGGCTGCACGACTGGCACCTGTCTACGAACGGACGTGAACCTTACCGAGACAATCGGCACTCTAGTCATGGTGAGTTGCCTTGAGAGACCCAATGCTCCTGGAATCCCTTGTATTTGCTATGGCTAATGCCAAATTGTGCGACCACAGATTACCAAGGCCGGTGTCCCCTCCAACAAGGTCGTCGTCGGCGTGACCAGCTACGGAAGATCATTCGCCATGGCCCAAGCAGGCTGCTATGGGCCGCAATGCACATTTTTGGGCACCGCTGGTAACTCACAAGCTACACCGGGGGTTTGTACTGGAACCGCAGGCTATATTGGCAATGCCGAGATCCTGGGAATCCTCGCCGACTCCAGCCGGGTCAACCAGAATTTCGTCGATCCTGATAGCAACACCAATATCCTTGTTTACGACAATACCCAATGGGTCGGATGGATGAGTGACAGTGTCAAAGCTGAAAGGAAAGCACTCTACCAAGGGCTATCGATGGGAGGCACGAGTGATTGGGCTACCGACTTACAAGTATACAACCCTCCACCATACACCGCCAATAACTGGGGC